>JAXBDA010003604.1:0-33651 GCA_036023075.1 Gaultheria prostrata
TTTTTCTCTCTCTCTTGACTCTTTCTTACTTTTCCCCCATATATTATATTTTATTAAAAATAGGGAGGGTAATAGGGAGTGTTGTTGGAGTGTTGATAGAAAAAATATCAAATTATAATAGATATATGCACTGTACACTGCCTAATTTATTAAGTTATTGTTGGACTTGCTCTAAGGCACTAAATACCCTAGGGTATACAAAATCTCTTCCCCATGATCAGTCACGATCCCCGCATTTCTTCCACTTCAATTCTAACCCCTCTCTCTCTCTCTCTCTCTCTCTCTCTCTCTCTTAGCTGTTTCCCTTCGCTTCTCACATGCAAACTCCTTGCTTCTCGCCCCTCAAACTTATTCATTACCAACTAACTTCTCTCTCTCTCTCTCTCTCTCTCTCTCCTCTGACTAAAACCAACCGACCTCATCATCATGATCATCATCATGATCATCCCTACGATCAAGTACTACACTCTCTCTCTCTCTCTCTCTCTCTCTCTCTCTCTAACGGTTTCTGAAACCAGAAACTTGTAATGTACCCTGTCCTGCTGCTGAATTTTCCTTCAATTTCAAGTCACTGCCAATTACAGTTGCTACGTCGGTGGTTGGTGAGAAAGAGAAATGGAGATCAGCTGTTAGGTTAACCATCACTGTTTTGACAAGTTCGGGCTTGTGAAGAGTTTTAATTTTGTTTCTTCCGATCTGTGGTGACTAAGGTCAGTTCCGTTTGCTTCTCAAACTTTCCTTTTCGAATTAGGATCTGTTTGGTAGGGAAAAAGAGAGAGAGAGAGAACGAAATCCAGATTTCGAATCTCTATTGTTGTCGTGTTTATCACCAGAACTTTATTTCCCTTCTTTTTTCCTTTCGTTTTCTCAGAAGCCAAACAAAGGGTAGAAAAACTTGATCAGGCAGAAGTCAGTAAAAGACACAGGAAATACTCTAATTTCTAGATTAGGTAAGTACTTTTCACCAAAGCCGTTGAACTAAATTAAATCCCCAAGTCTATTAAATACTGTTTTTCCAAAACCCCGTAGAAAAAGCAGAACTATTTCATATTGGGTCCTACTAATGAGCGGTTGGTCATTAGTTGGATTGTGCTAAGCTGGCATAGACACCTTAGTTACAAAAGAAAAGGCTGAATTATGGGATTAGACTTTAGCCCCTGAGTTTCTTTTTGTTTTTAAGCAATTTTCTGTGGAACGTAGTTCTGATTCATCTTCCAGTGAATTCATTCAGATGAGATAGTGTTCGCAAAAACATTTTGTCCAAAGGGGTGTGCGATATTTGGTTTTTGATGGAGCAGATGGGTGTGAAGTTCATTTTAAGGGCAATCTTGGTGCTGCAAACTGTTTTGCTGCTGGTGAATTCAGAGCCAGTTGAAGATAAACAAGCCTTGCTTGATTTCGCAAAGAACATTTCCCACTGGCGCCCTCTCAACTGGGACGCAAACTCTTCGGTCTGCAGTAGCTGGATTGGGGTGACCTGTGACCATGATAATTCAAGAGTGATAGCTGTTCGTTTACCCGGACTGGGATTTCACGGCCCGATCCCGATGAACACTCTTAGCCGATTATCCGCACTTCAGATCTTGAGTCTAAGATCCAATGCCATATCAGGTCCTATCCCTACTGATTTTTCCAACCTTGGAAACTTGACTGCTCTTTATCTTCAGTCAAATTACTTTAACGGCCCCTTGCCTTTGGATTTCACTGTTTGGAACAACCTGGCAATCATCAATTTATCCAACAATGGGTTTAATGGTAGTATCCCATCTTCAATTGGGAATTTAACTCACCTTACAGCTCTCTTTCTTGCTAACAACTCGCTTTCTGGTGAAATCCCCGAGTTGAACCTCCCTACCCTGCAAGTTATAGATCTATCCAACAATGATCTCACCGGTACTGTCCCTGCATCTCTTCAAAGATTTCCAAGTTGGGCATTCTTAGGGAACAACCTTTCTACTGAAAGTTCAGTCCCTCCTCTTGTTTCGCCCAGTGCCCAACCATCAAATAAATCCACCACACTTAGTGAATCGGCGATACTAGGAATAATCATTGGTGGTTCTGCTCTTGGGTTTGTGCTACTTGCTGTTTTGATGATTGTTTGTCGCTCAAAGAAAGATGGTGATAAAGGGGTCGTAGACAAGCCAAAGAAGAAAGAAGGGCCTGTAAAGAAAGCGGTTTCCGTGAACCAAGATGGAAGTCAAAGTCTTGTGTTTTTTGAGGGTTGTTCTCTTGCGTTTGACCTGGAAGATTTGCTGAGGGCTTCTGCTGAGGTGCTCGGGAAGGGGACGTTTGGGACAACGTATAAGGCGGCATTGGAAGATGCAACAACAGTAGTGGTGAAGAGGTTGAAGGAAGTGAGTGTGCCAAAGAGAGACTTTGAGCAGCAGATGGAAATTGTCGCGAAGATTAGGCATCTAAATGTAGCTGCATTGAGAGCATATTACTATTCCAAGGATGAAAAGCTGATGGTGTATGACTACTTTAGGCAAGGAAGCGTATCTTCCATGTTACACGGTACGTTAACGATTTTCCCACACAACATTTGTCTTGCATTATCACCTCAATATTTTATCAATTCCATACACTCACTCGACCGATGCAGAAACACAGACATTAGTGATTTTAATACGCTTCACGGAAATTTATGCTTTAATGCTACTCTGAATTTGCGAAAATTGAGATGCAGGGTTAAGCTATTTCCGATCTTCCCCCTTTTCTTGTTTCGTTTTTTTCGAATTCCTGTTGGTTGTGGTATTCATAATCTGATCAAGTTGGCCAAGTAGCAAGTACATCTCACTTTGGTCCTCTAAAACTATCATCTCCCTCCTCAGAATTTCTTTTTGTGTATGAAGGCAAATCTGTTTTCAGCCTACGTATTTATGCACATTGTGTATGACATTGAGTACACGCGCAAAATGCATGACAATTACAATTTAAAGACTGCTTAACATTTATCTATGTTTAGGATTTAACCGTTGAGACAAGATTAAGATGTAGTTCAGTCTAGCTTAGATTTTGGCTCTAGTACATTAGAATAACTCTTTGTATTGACATTTTGCGGTAACGAAGGACAAATTTCATATTAGAAACCATGCAAGGATTTAGTTCGTTGACACTATACTTGAGTGCATCATCATTCAAGAAAGTGTACGTTTTATCTTCAATACTGTTCTCATGATGTAATATCAACTGTTGTGAAAACTCGGCTAATGTATACCTAGAATCTGCAAATATCTTCTAATGCATCCTCATTTTGCAGCTAAAAGAGGCGAAGGTCGAATTCCTCTTGATTGGGAAACCCGACTAAGAATAGCGATAGGCGCAGCAAGAGGCATTGCTCATATCCACACCCAAAAAGATGGGAAGCTTGTTCACGGAAACATAAAAGCTTCAAATATTTTCCTGAATGACGAAGGTTACGGTTGCGTGTCCGATCTCGGTTTGGCAACACTAACGAGCTCGATGACCCAACCAGCCATGAGAAATACAGGATACAGGGCCCCAGAAGTAACAGACTCCCGAAAAGTATCCCAGCCATCCGATGTCTACAGTTTTGGAGTCATACTGCTGGAGCTTCTCACCGGGAAGTCTCCTATCCACGCCATGGGGGGTGATGAGGTGGTGCACTTAGTGAGATGGGTTCATTCTGTGGTTAGGGAGGAGTGGACCGCCGAAGTATTTGACATTGAGCTGTTGAGGTACGCCACCATTGAGGAAGAGATGGTGGAAATGTTACAAATAGGGTTCGCTTGTGCATCTAGGATGCCAGAGCAGAGACCTAAAATGTCAGATGTGGTGAGAAGGGTGGAGGATATCAGGAGTGTCAATACTGGCAACCGCCCATCAGTTGAGACTCGATCAGAAGGTTCGACGCCAATAGTGACAGAAGCTGGATCCTATTCTGCTCATAAGTGAAAATATTGTCGGGGGGAAATTAGGTGGAGAGAATTTTTATGAGATACATGAATTGGCATGTGTGCTTTACGTTACTCCATTTAGTTTCTTGTTATTACTAGTTTCTTATTTTACGTGATTCCGCTATTATTCAAATTTAGGTCGGTCTTCTGTAATTCTTTTTTCCCCGGTTGGGGTCTCTGTTATTTTCATTATGTCACATGGAGAACAATGTAACGAAATCAATTCAAGTCATATCTGTGTGGTGCTCGAGTTGAATGGTTTCTTAATAAATCACAAGGAATTTAGTTTTGTCATATTTGCTTTCTTAGACTGGACGAAAAATTGTATAGGGTGGCCCAACTACAAAAGTGAGAGTTGAATCCTTCAGGTTGTTCCACGTCGAGCAGTTGGAAAATCAAACACAAGACCGTAGGAATTAAGGTTCCAAGAAGAATGGAGTACTTGTTATGATATTTAAGATTTGAACAAGCGTTAAGTCCCTAAATCCAAGCGACGAAATTGCTTGATACTAGATAGAATATTTAGTTTCGGTAAGTTGATTAGTTCATAGATCCAAGTTGATGCCTCCTACCAATATACAGTACACCTTTATCAAAAAAAAAAAAAAAGCAACTAGAAGAAAAGTGACTTTGAAAACTAAGAGATGTTCCGTTTGTGCAACGTCTGCAATGGAAAGCTCTTTCATATCGACTGAAACATCTTATTAATCAAAACTGGAAACTGGTACATCCATATCCGATTTTGTTTACAGGAAAAACAAAAGAACAATTAGACACAAAAAACAAACTGAAGATGAAAACTATGAAATACAGTATCTGGTGTGGTACAGTTTTGATGCTGGGTAGAACTCGGTTTCATGATTTCGAAATAATCTATCAACTTTATACGACAGGTATAAGCAACTCACTTCATTGAAGATTCGGACGCCAAGCATAATGGGCAACTCATTTCCGCACAATTCTTGTTTTAACACCACCTGAAATCAAAAACACCAAAAGCTTTCAGCAAATGCCAATTGAACAAAAACCTAATCTAAGGGACCAAATACTGCTTCCTAGAGATGGTGTCACAGACCTTCAACTTCATCAAATTGGACTTCCTTCACCAGATCAGCAGCTGCATGATACTCGAAACTGCAAAAGCATGGGAAACATGAAGTTAACAGCAACACACACACACAAATAAAGCCAGTTGCTCAATCAAAACTAGAAAATTCTAAGTAAAAAAGAAGGAACTACAGCTGTGAAGTGAAAAGTAAGTGCCCATAGTTGATAACGTCCTCCAATGAAATCTATTAAACTTCCTGATCGAAATATGTATGCCTTAATGCATGTGTTTTTTTAACCAATGTTTAACTTATAAGCATAGCCCGATATCCATTTACCTATTGGAGAACTCCACCTCGAGTTCATAATCAGATCTGCTCTTTAGAGCTTCAACAAACACGGTTACAATTTCAGTCTTTCGGGTACTAGCCATGAGGATATCATATTCAGTTGGAATGATAATTGCAAAAAAGTTATCACTCAGTTCGCTCAAGCAGAGCTTTTCGACAGCAGCCAGAGCAATCCGCCTTTTCAGCACAGCTGTCTCCGGGTCAACCACATAAATGGCAAAATCAGTAATTAACAGAATGCGTCTTTTCATCTTCCCTGAGCCAGTAAACTTCAAAATTCTATCGGCAAAGAGAACTTTCTTGTCACCTGCAAAATGGAAGATGGTAAACATTTCTGAAATAACATCAGAGTTAACTACAATCCCCAGTAGATGGCAAGAAATCTTCCTGATGTATCTAGCATGTTTCAATACAAGAAGAGGTGTTCCACCACGTATTCCCAGTTCCAGAAAAACAAACATACAAAAAACTGGTACAACCCTTAGAGCTAGAAGAACATATGCCATAAGCAGGATTATGAGAGCTGAGAACAGGACACTTTGTCCCCTGCATATCATGCGGTAATTTAACAGGGTATGGGTTATGGTAACTGTTGAGTCGTTGACCATCCAACAACAGTACGCCAGGTGGCTCAAGGCTCCCCTCTTGGGCAAATGAAATGCAGTGAATCAAATAAATATGCTCTTTGATTCATTCAAAATTTACGAGGCCAAGTAAAGTGATTTTTTGATAAGTTGCATGTTGGATATAAAAGATAAAGAGTTAAGAATTGACAGCTTCGACAATATCATTATCTGTTCTTTATTACCTTTCTCTTCAACAAAGGAGATCCTATGCCAAGTATCTAAGAAGTACAGACAAGTCTAAAGGTCTCATGTATCTGTGCGACGCATGTCGGATTCGGAACCGACACGAAACTCTCCGGGCATGTGTCCAACAAGCCTAAATATGTGACTAATTCTTTTTCACATTGGTTTGACTACAGACTAGGATACGTTGTGGACACTCTCGGATCAGTAGGGACACTGTTGCGACACTTGAAGGACACATTATGAGATTAAAATGTAAATTTCAAAACTTTGGTCCAGAGTTCAAAACTTCAATTGATGGTTAGTTCATGGATACTCACACTCTCGGATCATGGTGACCGTTGATTCGTTTCTTCATAATGGTGATACTTTTGTGGGTTTTATCTTCATTTAATAGAAATGATGTTTTTACCTTTTATATGAATTCATAAGATACCGCTATAATGCAAAAATATACATTTCTATACATTTCATTTGGCGGGTGTCCATGATGTGTCCATATCCTAACTTATGAACAAATGATGTGCTCGCGTGTCTGTGTCCGTAGCCATGCTTCTTAGCCAAGTATGATTGAGTTTAAGATAATAATGCAAAAAAACTAACCAAGAAATAATCATCAGAAGAGAATGATCTACTGCAGAACATTCACAACATCAGCACTTGAAATCTAACTCAACCAAACGAAATCAATGACGATACTTGCAAGAAGTGACAAGGATCACAAAGGCTTGGGAACATTTAATCTCCCAGCTTGAATAATCAGAAAATAAACCACTTAAAATCTACACTACAAGGAAATGTTAAACTAGACCTATTTCCTCTTGCTTGTAAGAGCAAGTCCACCCTTGTGCCAAATAACATTTCAAAGCTAAAATTAGGCCTCAAGAATGGAAAAACCATCTCAACCTTTGTGCCAAATTCAGTGCCAAATTTTGGCACTGCCCTTGGTGTCAAATTCAATGCCAATCAACTTTGCCAATTGTCGATCTTGTCATATCATCCAAGCCGTTTGATTTGCATCGTAAAATGGGATAGATTTAATCCAATGGTCTGATTTTGAGATTGTTCAAAATGACACCAAACTGGTGTAGTAGCATTGCTATTTTTTTTTTTTTGACTTTTTGGCATTGTAGCAACTAGCAAGCTAAAAATTGGCTTTGGCAAAGCTATTATAACACCAACTAGTAGACTTCCTCAAAGAGGTGTGTTTTGCCTAGTTTCTCGGGTTTGTGAGAGTGTTCTTTCAAGGGTGGGTGGTTTGTTTCCACTGGTTGCAGTTGGGTTGCTTTCCGCTGTGCCTTCTTTTTCCATTTTTTTTTTGTAACGTGTGTGCACCCTTTGTGGAAGTTTAATGAGCGTCACTATAATATCTAGTTTCTGGAAATCTAGCAAGCCCCTTAATTACCCAAAATATATTCAGATCATAAATATCGTTATCAGGCAATTGCATTGACAACCAAATTCAATGGGAGGTAAACCATCAGTTGCTAACATCCAAATATCAAGTTTCCCCAATCCGATCCATCCAACCAACAACACCACAAAACCCACACCGCAATTCAAAGTAAAACACCAAAAAACCACTGACTTACATCAAACCAAACCAAAAAAAAAAAAAACCCACCAAAATTACCTTGTTTATCAAGAATCTTGGTGAGGTAAGGACGCGAAGGGACGCCGATGTAGTCGCCAGTATAATCCCTAAATCGAGAGGCATTTCTTCGGACCTTGACCCCCATAAAGGGCTCTTGATCTTCCGTCACGTTGCTATTCGATGGCTTGAGCTTGATGCTTCCTTGTCGTCCCTGATCGTATTCCTCTTCAACGTTTTCTAGGGTTTCTGATGCGTCGTCATCGTTGTCGTAGACGGTGGGTTGGGCATCGTCGATCTGGACTCGCCGCTGAGATTGGAATCGGATCATTGTCTTGATGCGGAGGAATTGGGTGGAGAGTGGGAGTGGAGTAAACGGAAGTTGTTATGAATTGGCCGGAGATGGGGGGTGGTGGCAAGAGGGAGAAGATTTTGGAAAGCCAGATAGATGGGCGGAAGGAAGTTGTTGCCTGGTGCAATAAACAAAGTTAGCTCACCTCAATTAGTTGCAGGGACAAATTCCATGTCGGCTAGAACAATGTTACACGGGGACAACATTTCAATACTCTTCCCGTCCCATTTTGATAGCCTAGTATTCCTTTTTCGGACATCCCAAAATATATATCCATTTTTTAAAATAAGCAATAAAAATTTGATAAAGTTACATTATTACCCTTTTATTCAAAGTAAAGTACTACTACTTACATCAATCAAATCATCTTTTAAGAGGGCAAAAATGAAAAATTGAACACTTTTTGATGTAATCATTGTGTTTCTTTAAAAAGTGGGAATCCCCAAATGAGACTGTGAAAATGGGACGGAGGGAGTATAACATTTGGATGCAATATTTACATGGGGTGAGACCTAGGGGTCTGATCCACGTATAGGACTGCAAATAGACCGAGTCTGAGTCGAGCCGCGTTTTACTGTGTTCAAGTTTGTTAACTAAATTTTTAACGAGCTCGGTGAAAGTATAACGAGCTGAGCTCGGCTGCCGAGTTTTACTGTGTTCAAGCTTGTTTATTAAATTTTTAACGAGCTCGATGAAAACATAACGAGCCGAGCTGGTCTAGGCTTGACTCGAGCTCAAACTTGTTCATGAGCCTTAACGAGCCAGCAAAAGAATATAAGTATACTCACATAGGCTTAATACACCAAAGAAAGTTTTATTTGTGCATGTATATATATATATACTTTTCAGGAAAATAGTCTCAATTTCAAAATAATAGTGGAATTCAATAAGTTTTTGAAAAGATAATGTATTAAGATATCAAATCGGCCAGAATAAGAAGTTATATTCTTTTATTACTCTAAAAAATAAACGAGCCTTATCGAACCGAGCCGAACCTTGCCGTGTTCGGGCTTATTTGTTAAGCTTTTTAACAAATTCGAGCTCGAGCCAAGCCTCAAAAAAACTTAACAAATCAAGTTCGAACGAGCTCTTTTCGAGCCAAACCGAGCCGAGCTCACGAATGGCTTGGTTCATTTGCAGCCCTACCCACATATGGGTCACATCAAAAAGGAAGGGGAAAATTGAAAATTTATCAAATAAAGTACATTAATTTTTGTAAAGGGACTAACATTTTGGGACAGCCCAAAATGAAATACTGGACCAACTTTTTGGAAGGAGGGAGTGGGCAAAATGAGAATGATTATTATGTCTTGAAAAAAATTTAGAATCTCAAAGTGGCCATAACTTTTTGAGACAGAGAGGTATAAGTGTTGTGTCCGAGTGTTGTATTTGAGTAATGTGTTCGTACTCCCTCCGTCCCTTTTATAATGTGGACATTTCCATTTTGGGACGTCTCTTAATAAGTGTGTGTTTTGAAAAGTTAATGAGTAAAAGTTATACAATTATTATTTTTTCAATTTGAAAAGTTAGTGGGTGAATAGTTACGTAATGGGTAAAAGTGGAAGATAATTTTGGAAAGTGAATGTAAAATGTGATGTGGAAAGTATGAAGTGGAGGTAAAATTGACGTGAAAGGTGTAATTATGATATTTCTTTAATAAGTTAAATTTACGAAGCCACACACTTAAAAATGGACGAAGGAAGTAACATTTTTGTTCAAATCGGAGCAAAACTTGATATGAATTGAGCTCCAATGAGTTAGATAAGACCTTATAGGCTTGGAATTGAGAGAGGGAGCTAGCAAACTGAGGTTTGGAGCTAATTCAATTAATCCACGTGTGTGTGAGAGTGGGCATGAACAAGAGCAAGATTGGTAGGCTGTCTTTCAAAAGCAATTCAAATGATTGTAATTTGTGAAAGCGGGAGCATGGAAAGATAACTAAAATAGGAGAAAGTTTTGGGTGTCCGACGGACATCATACGGCGGTATTCCTCGTGACGGATACTGTCATGTGGTTTCCGTCCGACACCCAAGACATAATGTACTACTGAGAGCAGAATATATGAGCTTTTGTTAACAAATTTAGAACAACTTTGTATGTTACAGAAATACATTTCCAATGCTCCAAAGCCTCCAATTATGAGGTTGCTCTTGTCTAGAGGATTGAGGTTGCTCTCTTACTTTAGTGCTTAATTGGTTATTATCTTTTGCTTTCTGGGTTGTTTCTAGATTTTATCAGTGTACTTCGGATGGAATTCGTTGTAAGTGCTGCTGGGCTTTTCTTATTATACGAAAGCTTTTCTCCTGTTCAAAAATAAAAATAAAAAATGCTCCAAAGCCTCCAATCATGACCTAAGTTAATTGGATAGTTGGCACAACGGTTGTGTAACGACACTGGTGCTAAACTTTTAGAAAGAAAAAAAATCGATCTCATTGTGATGTGTTGAATTGAGGTTAGAGTCCAAGCAGATTTATTTATCAGAAGATAGGGTCTTCGATCGTTACAAATTGTCTTGCTATGAGCCTATGATTAGTAAGAGGATAGATGCTTGAAAGTGGGGTTTTCAACATACATGTAGATTAGATTGAAATGTTAATTTATAACCCAAATATACATTATTGTTTTAGTTACAGTTTTTTTTTAAAAATTGAAAAACTTTGTTATGTTGAGGTTATACCTTGGAGTATAATTTAGGGTTGTTTTTCTTAAAAAAGAAACCAATTTTAAGACACCAAAGCATATTTTCAAATTCTCCAAAACTTTCTTATTGTAGAAAATAACTCTCACATGAAACTGATTGGTATTTGTGCTCCCAAAAATAGTTTCTAAAAAACCATTTACAGAATTGAGACCGAAAAATGCAAACAAGCAGTTGTCCTAGCCAATAGGAGACATACGATTCTTAATGCGGAGGACCAAATCACATATTTTCATTAATTAACAATAAAATAATGTCCGTATTTATAAAAAGCACAATCTTGAATGGACATTTCTTCATAGTAATTTTTACAAACAAAATCTAAATAATTGGAAAAGTGTGCAAGGCTAGGGTCCGGGCCCCACATGCACCCGAGAACCGCCCGTCCCAGCTAGCTAGGAAAACCTCATCACGTATTACACCATAATTGTTGAGGACTTGAGGTATCGAACGAGTGCCCAAGACCATGGAATAAATGGTCCTAAATGGGATATAAATCTTCATGGCCAAATTGAGGCCTAAAAGAAACACCACTAAGTATGAACAATCTGTCTCTTGAAACTGTTCTAGATCTCGTAAACCATTCCAATTTGCAAAGTACTTTCTGGTGGGACTACGAGTGTCGAAACCGCAGCCCGACAATTCTTCTGAAGAAACCTATACAAGTAATCAATAACGAACCGAGCCAACCACCCGTTCTCCTTGTTCGATTTCAGAATCGTCCGGCCTACCACGAACACAGCTCCACTCTCCTCTGCCAATCTCAATCTCCACTCTTCACCGTTAGTCTCGGTAATCTCACACAGTTTCCCCACTACCGAAGCAACAAAATCGTCCCCGTCCATTAATCCCGGCGAATCTTTATAACCAAACTGAACCAAACACCGATAAACCCCTTCGGGTCCTAGTTTCCCCACCACCAACCGCTCCTCTGGGAGCACGTTTTTTATCGGTAGTGTTCTCACTGTGGTAATCACCATGATCTCCCGAACTGAATTTGTGTGCTTAATGTACCGTCGGATAATGGGTGGGATCCCATTGATAAGATCTGTACAAAAGAAGCAGAGCCCGGGTGGACGACACAAGTTTGTTGTCGATAGCATTTGGTCTAGCTCAGTTAAGCTCATTTTCCTCTCAGCTTCGTACAGGCTCTTCTTGCTCCTTCCATATGTCCAAGAGAACATGACTGCTAGGAAAACAGCCGAGATTGCGAAAGGTACCCATCCTCCTTGCGGGATTTTGTTCAGCAAGGAAGTCATGAATGCGCCTTCGATTAGTATATATGGGAAGAAAAAGGCACATACAAGAAGAAAATTCGTATCCCAGATAACCAACATCACTAACGTCATCAAACATGTCGTTATGATCATGACCCAGATGACCACCACCCCTGTATTCCTCAAGGAAGAACTCGAAAATCATTATCCGCACACCAGTGCTACATATTATACAAAAGAGATTCAAAAATTCTGAGTGTTGCATTGTGTGAAAGAGGCTTACCATAGGCATTTGATAGTTGAACCCCGCCTTTGAATCCAACGACAAGGCCAACGCAGAGAACCATGAGAATATAGTTAATTTCTGGGGAATAGACTTGTCCTTCGTGCTTTGACGAAGTGTGAATCATTTTGACCCGAGGGAAACATCCGAGAGCCATAGACTGCTTGACAACTGAGAAAGTCGCGGATATCATGGATTGGCTAGAAACAACTGCAGATAGTGTAGATACGACGAACATAGGCCAGTATATGTTTTCAGGAATCGAGGCGTAGTAGGCATCGCTGACCTGTTCTGGGTATTGAACTAAATAAGCCACTTCTCCAGCATAGGTAAGTATCACTGCTGGATAAACGAACAAAGAGAAAGCCAACTGCAGAAGCAACCATTGTTATATGAATAGTGATACGGACGCAAATGTCTGAACATAGTTCGAACACAATGTATCCTGAGTCATTCAAAGCATATGGTCCCCACACGATGGATGTGGGATCCACACGCATCAATGCCTTCATTCGAAGCATGTGGTCCCCCTCGATGGATGTGGGATCCACACGCATCAAATGATTTCTCTTGTTATATTGGGCTAACAAAGTTACTTGAATCAATTAAAAATCTATTGAAGGGTCCCCAGCGAAAACCTGAATTGCTCTCTTGTTGAAATGTCCCAAATCAGCAAACATGGCTTCAGCCCCTGAACCATAGTTAACAATTTTCAGCTAATCTGTCTATCTGATGATCACTCACATACTTTTGAAAAAGTTCTACTCTTTTCAGTACCATTTTTGTTTCCATCTTTCGTGTTTTTGGAAAATAAGATAATGAAAGTTCAAAGAATCGTCGTTTTCATGTCTTTTCCATTAGTTTGACAATATACTTTCAGTAAGTTGGAAATAGAGTATTTTTTTTATCTTCGTAAAAGTGAGTTGTCGTAAAACTTACCATACCATTCACGCCAATCAAGATTCGTTGCATTTTTTTTTTGAAAATGAGAACAACATACATGAAATATGAAGCAGGAAATGAAAACATTACCTGTGATGCTCAGGAACACAGCACCGAGGATGTCCCATGCGATCTTGCCACGCAGTGCAAAGAATTTATATATGTAGTGAGGTGAAAGGCCCTTCAGAATAGATGGATGATATGTGATAATATTGTAGATACCGATTGCGGCATTCGAAACAAACCATGCTACCATAATTGGAGAGAAGGAGAAGGCAACTTTACTAGTCCCAACACTTTGGAAAGCAAACAGAGCTACTATGAGCACAACAGCCAACAATACCACCTCGCCTGCACCAAAATTAAGTTCAAATAAGGCCTGTAGGTACAGATTCATTCTCTGCCAATCGTTATCGAAACAAATTTACCTTGTGAGATTTTTGTGGAACGAGTTTGTAGACCTTGAAGTGCAGAGAGAACTGAAACAAGAAAATAATCGTCAATTTACAATTTAGCTATTATATAAACTTTGGATTCTAGCCCGAAAGATTAAGCCATCAGGTGGAGAGGTCTCAATATACTATTAAGTGATCACCCATTTTATACCCAAACAATGTGGGATAGAATTCCTTAATAGCTACAAAGCTAAAGCAACAAACTAATAAAATACTGCATTCAAATGTGACCTGAATTCGAGGGTTGAATAAAAATAAGTAGCAAAGGGAAAATTTTGAAATAACTTGAAAACTATTAGGGAAGTCAATAAAATCTGCTCAAACTCTTAGTAGGCTTGCTTTGAGAATTTCTTCCGACCCTATTGGCAAGTGTTTTTTTTTTTTTTTTGTGACTGTCACGTGCGGCACATCACATGATCATCAAAATGTGGTCATAAAATATAGTCACCATAACATTGCTCATACCGCAAGTGGCTGGGGTAAGTGCGCCATCACCAATGACCATACAAGTCCCAAGCAGCGCTAGAAAAGTGAGAAGAGTTTGAGCTTTCGTACTTCCCTCAAGAAATTTCTTAGTCCTCGATTGCAAACAACTCCGCTGAGAGTAATATCTCATATTTTGATCCGATACCAACCTCGTGTTTCGTATCGTAAACTTGCTGCTGAAGTTGATGTGTCTGCACAGATACGAATACAGAGCAAAAGTACCCCCCTCTCCATGGTCATCGGCGTGTAGAACGATGAACACGTATTTGATCAGCACGAGAATAGTCGTCGTCCATACGATGAGGCTAAGGATTCCCAGTAAATCTTCTTTGCTCGGATTTGAGAGGGTAATAGATGATAAAACATTCAGAGGAGAAGTTCCAAGGTCTCCGTATACGACTCCGAGGGATTGGTATGCTAAAACCCATGTCTGGATTCCACTGTATGTCTGAGAAAGTGCTATATTAGTAATGGTTCTGGGCAGTGGATAATACACACAAATCAAAAAAAAAAAAAAAAATTAGAGTCCCACATTTATCAAATTACCAATACACTTTCACAGAAATGCTAAATTTTTCAAAGATCATGTACTTTTTGTACAATGACTCAGATTCGGTTATGATTTTTAAAATAGCTAGGAATGTATTTTGCGCACTTGGGTGGCAAAAGTACCAAGTATAAATGAAAATATAAGGCCTAAATCACCAAAAGGCTTTTTTCATATGATGAATTGATAATCGCATGTGTCTGATCAATGCTTCTATTGCAAGTTGCTAGAGATGTGGAATTGCAAATCCTATTTACGGCTTTTCATTACAAAAACAAAAAAAAACAAAAAAACAGAGAGATAAAAGGAAAAAAAAAACCTTTGAAGGTCTTTAGGGTTTTGTATGTCATATTTACTTTGTCTTCTTCGATTTACTCTCAAACTAAAAACTCTTTCTTATGAGTAATATTTTACGAGAGAGATTCTATTTTTTAGAGTAAATAAGTGTTAGGAATACGCCTTGAATTTCCTTTTTCGAAGGATTCCTATTGTGTTTGGACTTCTATGGTAATGCTTTGATTGTGTTTGTTATATATAGATACCTTGTGGTATTCTATACGTAAGTCTTTGTAGAGTTTATGCAAGAGTGTTAGAGTTTTAGTCTCCGGTGAGTTGTGAGTACTCAATTGCTCTTGGTATCTCTTTGTTTTGGGATTCAAGGGTGCTTCAATTTGTGGAGTACACTTTGCTTCGTGCTTTGTGGAACCAAGTATATCTTTGTGTTCTTGTGTTTTCGTCTTTTGTTTGCCCACTTTATTTTCTCGTGGCTTGACATTAAGAGGAGGTGTGTTAAAATCTCAACAATAAGAAGAACAAAGACAAAAAATGACATTTAACAATCTGAAAACATTTGAAAATAGTTTGAGTGCTTTTCCAACATAACATTACAAAAAAAAAAAAAAAAAAACAGAAGCCAAAGTCAAATTTAGCAAATGCAAAGTGAATCAAATGATTCGTCTCGGTTTATCAATTCATCGATTCACTTATGATTCACATTAATTCATGTCGCCTATTCACATCGATGACCCAATGAATCGTACACCAAATCGTGAATCATATGCTTTAATAACTATGATCTCGATATGACGATATTGAGTCTCAAAACTCTGAATTTTTAGACTTTCAATAACTATTAAATTTGGTAATTTAAAATCCCTTAGGGTCCATGATGTATGGTGAAAAGTGCATATTTATTCTTGTATTGTATGGTAGTACTTCACTTGTATTATACTTATTCCTTCAATTTAAGCTTAGTTGTTGGTTAATTAATTGATTCTTTCTTTGTTGGTGAAACAAGTGATTAAGGCAATTTAAACGAGGTTGGAGTTGATGGTGGATCAATTTTAGAAGAAATGGATCAAAATAAGGAGACAAGTGCCAAAAAAGAAGCTCAATCAATAGTCAACATAATGGAAAATTAAGGATAAAGAGGCGCACCTTAATTTTCATTAATGATTGCTCAGTTTTTAGTTACCTCTAAGAACAACCTCATGAATCATGATACCCTTTTACCTTTAAACACAATACTTCCCTCCCACCTCCACCTAGCATTCACTTCTGGCCGGCGAAATTTCACTAATACTTAATTTCACTTTCTCAAATTCCAATAGTTTTGAAATTTCACTAATTTTCACCAGTTCTGAAATTTTAGTACTTTTAACTAGATTTAACAGAAGTTAGTGAAATTTCAAAACTATATAAGAGCCAATTACTGAATTTTATTAACTTTGAGCTCATGAATTTCACTAGGATTTCCTGGGTATTAGTGAAATTCATTAGCTCGTGAATTTCATTGATATTAAGGAACTCACAAACACAACTAGAACATTCATTAGCTTGTGACTTTCAATAGGATTCATTTGCTCGTGAATTTCACTAGGATTTCCTGGATATTGAGGAACTCAACGACCGCAACCAGAACATTCAAAAGTTAGTGAAATTTCAAAACTACGTAAAAATCACATAGTGAATTTTATTAGCAATGAGTTAGTGAATTTCACTGGATTTCAAAATACAACAATCAGCTCGTGAATTTCATTAGTTTTAAGCCCGTGAATTTTACTGGATTTAAAACACACCCATGACTTTTAGCACTTCCATTTTCCCATTACTAAAGCCAACCCACGTGTTTTTTTTAACGATGGTGGCGCAAAAAACGGAAAGCTCGGCCGAAACACAACAATCTGCCTGTTAATTTCATTAACTTTGAGCTCGTGAATTTCGCTAAATTTCAAAACACTAATTTCACTAGTTTTGAGCTAGTGAATTTCATTAGACACAACTGCTAGTCTACCATAAACAATCGTCAAATTGTTTCGAAATTTCACCACCACCACCACCACCACCACCTCCTCAAAAAGAAAAAAAAGAAAAAGGGTTGGAAAGCAATGGCGATGAAGTTACTTTTCCTAATTTGAATCACACAATTTCACCCAAAAATGTACTAACATAAACAATCGTCAAATTGTTTCGAAATTTCACACAGTTTCACCCAAGAATATCATAAACAGGATCACCCAAAAATCAAATGCAATTTCGCACAGTTTGCAATTTGTCAAATTGAGAAAAGAAAAAAAAAAATGGTCCACACGGCATACATCGATTTCCTCGTGCCGTCGTGGTGGGAGTTCGAAGTTACCCTCGTTGCCACTCCCTTCGTCGTCGTTGCCTGCTGTGGAAACTCCGATGACTCTGTTCTTGATGATTCACGAACATCGCTGGACATTGTTTACGATAAAGCAGAAGGAGTTCCTCGTGTATGGAGTCGGTGTGGATTTTGCTCCAAAAACAAGAGCGGCCCGTACTTTAGAATCGGTTGGCCCAATAAGTAGTGGCCCAAAACTTATTTCTTTTTTTTTATCAACGCCCAACACTTAATTCATCCTGCTATTATTATTAGGTATGGCAATTTGACCCGTCCCTTCCCGAACCTGCCCACACTTCGCCCCGATTTAGGCGGGTTTTCATCAAAATTTTGGGTACCAAGACAGGTTCGGGGATTGTTTTTAAAAAAAAAAACCGATCGAGTCGGATTGTTGTTACCCCACCCCTTACACGCCCCGAAATATTTCTATATACAAAATTGGAGTTTAGTCTCATTAAACTAAAATATCATACTTATACCAGAATACTTTTCTCATTAAAATATATTACCACTAAGATGAAGCCTATTTGAAAGTGATAAGTGATAACAGAGTCCAAATATGTTATACGTATATAGCATGTAGTAATGGCAACGGGGCAGGGTGGGTTTTGACATGCTCCGATCCCTACCCAAAAATTACAACACGGCATCAACCCTGCCCTGAATCTGACCAAATAATTCATGGGTGCCCCGTTCCCGTCTCCTAGGGAGTCTGGTTTACTCGCCCTGTCCCAAAAAAATTAAGAAATTTTTTATTCAAATTAAAAGGAAAACAAAAAATACGGTGGTATGTAGTATAATGATGAAAATGTAGGATGGATTCATTTCCTACTTAGAATATGTTTTAGAGTTTCTTCTCTTTAAATACATAAGAGACCCATCTTTATAGAGCACTTTTGACCTCCTTTTCAATAAATCGTTTCCTTCTTTATGGGGTGCTAAATTCTAGCTAGGGCTTTAGGTGAAACCTCAATGGATTAATTTTATTGATTCGTGTTTATCTGTCAAAAAAGATTCGTCTTGATTAATTTATTTAAAAAAAAATTATCTTCCTTGAAATCTTGAGATTTATCGTGATTTCGGGTACGTTGAATGCTGACTATTTGCTACATTCATCGTGATTCAGGATAATTAATCTTCATCGAGTACTCCTTGATACACTCACTGTTTTTATCTTCCAATTTGAGACATTCTTTGTGTGGTTTCTACTGAGTTGTGTAAACGAATCAAGACACGTACCGCACAGCGCCTCCCCAGGATTCCTAAATATTATAGAGAGATTGAGCATAAAGCCTTGATGCGCTACCATTTTTCAAATATTGTTTCTCGTCCCTATTCTTGAACACTACACCGATCTCCACCTTCTTATTTAGTTTATTTATTATTAATTGCTCTTGCTTTAATTCTCTTTCTCTATGGATCAATCTTGAACTTCACTGAGTATTACTAGGCTTTTAGAGGGTTCAAGTGAATTTTCTATGTTAAAAAAATACATTATAATTTTATGTTTGTATATGTAATTTGTCTTTTTTTTCTCATATTATCTGCACTGGATCATTCGAACAGACCTAGACTAGATGAAAATTTTACTTAAATGTAGTAGATCATATAGCTCAACAAAATAAAATAAACTATGCCCGATAAGTTTTCAACTAATTAAATATCTTTATTTTAAATATAGTGGTTTGTATGCAGAATATGCATACATTTTTGTCATCCCTGACCTAAAATTCTGTAGCCGCCCATGTTATTACTCAATAAGGATAACGCAAATTGAGGGTTGATAGTTACATAGGGATTTCAAGAATAAGTTTGAAAGCCATATTACAGTTGATTTGAAATAATTATATAACAGGGTGACATATCATTTGTGTTAAGGTTTGGAGGTAGATAATCATCATCTCACCAAATAATATTTCTTGTATTTTCAATTAATTTTTTACTTACCATTCGGTCACGTGGTACCTATAAATAAATCTCTTTGATTTTTGTCAAAATCAAGCGTGGTCTCATAACTATCTAAAGATACCAATTGATCTCTTGACTTACGCAATTCCCTTTTTATCATCCATATTGCTAAATTATCCTTTCATGTGTGAAAAAGTAAACTAATAAAAAGGTTAAATGGTAATTTTACATGAATAAAAAAAAAAGAGTGCGAATAACGAAAATGACCGAGCAAAAATCACGAGCCTAAAATACCTGCCCGCTACTTCTAATTTATCTTTGCATTCGGGTTTCATAAGCCACTTGGTTACAAAACCTCTTCCAATAATTGATGATCAAGTCCTATTATTTGAGCCTGAATTCATTAGAACCCAAGTCGATAAACTTGGAACTCCATTCCATAGTACCCTTTTTTATTTTTATTTTTTTTATCAATAGGCAATTCATTTAACTAAACTCCTTAAGACAAAGTTTTCATTACAATTATAGGAATAATCCAAAACTACCAAAATCTAAGACATGAGCTGCAACAGCACACATGCTCACTAGCTCAAAGACTCAAACTATAAAAGCAGAACAACACTAAGGTGCTGGAATATGTTTGTCATCAATTTAGTAGTAGACAATCCCTAAGGGAGAGTGGGAAACCTAGCTCAAACCATTAGCAAATAACGCAGATGAAATCAAAGGATTAACTCTCTATTAAGGTCACACCCGCCGCAATTAGACACAGAGAACCAGAACCGCAGATGAAAACGCCGGCGAGCCCTCGATGCTGTAAGCACCGAATGCTACTCCAGAGCAAACCCCTGCTGTCACGGCGGGGTCTAGACGTGAGAGCAAAACCAAGGGAAGAATTTGCACCATGGTGAGACATCGGTGAATTCTCGCGATCCACGGTGAGCATAGAAAGCAATCCAAGACCAACAAATAAAAAATGAAGACAAACTTATTAAACCCACCACCACTAACCACCGAATCTGAAAAGCCAGACAGGGAGAGGAAAGCTAGACTGAGGCAAAACCAGCTGGAAGACAAACAAGCTAACAACAAAAGAAATAAAACCTCTTCCAAAACTCGTCCTTATTGCCTCGCTGCTGGCCACTATCTACCAGATCTGAGAAGACAAGGCGGAGACATACCGAATCAAGCACACCGAACCGCTAGCAGGAAGCCAGGACTCCAGAAGCTTGACTGTATGAGCTCAGCAACACTTGCCAATCAAATTGGGGAATAAATACACCAAGAGCTAGGAGAGGAGAGGGAAAGGAGGGAGGGAGGAGGAGGAGGCGGCCCTTCTCCCCTAGGAGCAAAACCCAAAACATTTTTCTAGAGAGAAGTAGGAGCGGGTGTTTTTCTAGAGAGAGAGAGAGATTAGAATTGTTTAGTCTATGCAAAATATTCCATAGTACCACATGGAGCCATATTATGAAAAAAAATCTTCTTCTTATGAATCCATGTTCAAAAGGGCTTAACGAATTCAGAAGCAGTAGTCACTCTTTCTTATAACTCAAGATTAGCTTACTTGCAACTAGAGTAGTTGGTCAACCTCACTGTCCACTAGTTGGGGCTCCACTTAAAGCTGAGGCTAATCCACTAATGGACTAGCCCCACGAGAGTTGACAGCAAAAAGTTTCAAACATGAAACCTAAGAGAGAGGGAGAACTACTATCCTCTTCCGCCTTTGATTAACAGCTAGCCCAAAAGGAAACTACATATAGAAACAAGAATCGTGCCAATCGAATTCACGAGTGAGAAAATATGGCTTCAAAGGGGAAGAAAGTTAAACAAATTACTCCACTCACCTTAGCTTTGTAAACAGGGGGACTGTATATCTTAGAGAAACTCAAAGACCTGTCAATGGTATCTCTCTGTTCATTTCTTTCGCTGTGTATTGCGCCATTGTTTCTGCTTCCATTTTCAAGGTCTTCTTCTGCCATGAGATTGATGACTTTGTTGCCTTCTATAAAAGCAAGTGATATGTGCTTCTTCTTATAATCCGGAGTATTCATATGTCCATTTTCGGTCATGAAGACTTTTGTTACCCCTGAAAAAAACCCAGAACAGGTAAGTTAACCCCAAACTATGCTGACAAATGAATGATTTAAATAGACCATAAGATTAACTTATCCGGTGAATTTTTTTCTTTTATGGCTTGTCTCAATTGCCTTCTTGAAATAGATGTTTTTATCCGCGTTTATGCAGTGGTGTACACATGATCTATAAAACCTTTCATTTTCTTTAATTTGATAACACAAAGTGTCCACGTCAGCTTAAGCACACCTCGACTAAATTGTAGGTTTGAGAATTTGAGAGACGAAAGTATGTATTTGAGGATTGATAGGGATTGATTTCAGACATACATAGAGATCATTTGTGGAATTTTCTCCACCTAGAGACTTCTAAGTGCTAATTTTATAGAATTTCAACAAAATGACATGAAAAACTATTATAATTAGTACAAATATTCAGGGTTGTGCTAAGGCCTCCGTCATCCCAGAAATTCTATTGCTTTGTATTCCATGACATTGTCAAACACGCGTGGACAAGGGGGTGCATGAGGGGGCCCGGGCCCCGCACATCTCCCAATTATTTCATTATTGGCATGATGAGAGACTCACTGAAGAACTAGATGAAGGCAACGAGCTAGCTAGGGATATGAAGATTGATGAGCACATACGGGTGTCCAACCTAACGGCCTACCCCAAGAGTCTGCCCCGTCTGAGGGTCCTGTATTTGACAATGAGTAGCAGAAAAGATGACATTAAAGCAGAGTTCACATAGCCGACCCACAAATATGAGATTGAAGGTGAACTTTAGGAATCGAGTATGCAGCAGAGGGAGACATTGTATTTAGTAGAAACATGACAAATATGTGATGAGCAATAAATCAAGAACATAAAGATTTACGTGGTTCTGCTCAAATACAAAGCAAGAACGTATTCCACGAGCGAATAGCGAGAGCGGATATATATACCCGTAACTCTCAATGCAGCACCTAACAGATATCTAGGGACAAATCTCTGATGGAGGGAGACACAATCCTAGATGGAACCCTCAGGTCCGACCCTGAGAAATTCGGGGTCCCAGACAAACTTATACTAAATGAGGGCCCTATATATTTTATTAAATAAAATTTCCAAAATTATATGCTTTTTAAATCTTACAACAAGATTACATGATGTAACATATGTTTTTTTTTTATTGACATTTATAATGTGTTTAGTCAAAATTTAGTACCAAAGGCCCAGCTTAATTAATTTAACAACACTAAAAAGGAATTAAAAGTCTAATTTTTTTTAAAAACTTAGTACAATAAACACAATAAAAAAAATGGAGTACTATGGAGTATTGAACCCTGTACAAAAGTGTGCAAGAGGTGGTGTTTTCCACTATGCTAGCATTCCTTTTGTAACATAATGTGCTGTATTTATTACATAATACAACTTCAAAGATATATCTTATTGGAGCCTTAAAAATGAGCTTTTTTTGGTGGGCCCGGACCCGGGCTTACCTAGCCTACCCTCACGGCCGGCCCTGGGAACCCTAAAGAGACAACTCAAAACCTTAATATGTAGCCCACCCCACAAAAAAAAAAAAACCTAGGAACCCCCAAACCCCTACTGATAAGAAAGTACATAAAATATGTTGGAAATTTTCACGAAATTTCGGATGAATGAAACCGGTGCGTTTCGGAGGGCTTGACGAGGCAACCAAACGGTCCACTCCGGGTTCGATGAATCTGGACGAAGTGAATATTTCTAGCAGTTTTTTTGTGTTGATTACCCCTCATGAATTGAGATTAATGGCAGAATTATATTTTGCATTTGCACTGGGAGGTTACAGCATTGAAGTTGGGAGTTTTTATTCATAAATTCAAAATTGTATTCAATGGAGAGGCTCCTCTTTAATTCCGAATTGAAGGCTGTAGGTTCCTCTTCACCTATATAAAGGCAGCTCTGGTTCATTGTTTCAGCACCAGAGAACACATCCAACATTCCAAGTTCAGTAATTTGTTTTTGAGAGAGAGAGGCAGGCGTAAGTTCGTTCGCCAAGGCATACATCGGAGGTGTTCCGGTGTACGTGGTTCTTGCCGTTTTATCCTGGGACGAGATCACCGATTAACCTACAACACCCACCGGTAGGCGGCGCAATTTCGTTAAGGAGACTGTGTTATCATAGGACTCGGCTCGGTTTTCCAATCCACTGTTTGTATATCGTTTATTTCCAGTTTCTATTATTTCATTTACATTTTCGTTCGTGTAATTGTTATTTATTATTGTCAATGAAATTGTTCTCTGGAATTCCTGGATTGCCACTGTAATTTTCTCCAACAAAATAAGCCCTAGCCAATTGAAAACGCATGTTCCCCATGTCCAGACGGATGGTGACTCCCATCCGGACGGGGAGAGCACAGTGATGCACGAGATACTCCACCTTTCTTTGAACGTCTAAAATTCAAGGCATATTTTCAAGATGCATCTTAGAACCATCAGCTAGCTAGCAGCATGAAGGAATGTTACTATATGAGAATTAGAAGATTTTGAAGAGAGATTGTTAGGATCAGATGTCCTGTGTTTCCAACATTCAGAATAGTAGAAGAATGCTTACCAGACTTGGGTAGAATACCGGACACCGAAAGAATTTCTTTGAATACAGAAAGCGTGATCGATGAACACCGAGTAAGAAATCATTTGATTTTGTACTCTCCTTTTTTTTTTTTTGTTGTTGTGTGGGTGTGGGGGTGTGTTTGAGTTTGTTGGCGCCGACTAGTCTCGGTGACGGAGACCGTTGAACCGTCAGAGGCAAATTAAAAAGAAAGAATGGGGCAAATTAAAATGGGTTTTAGAGCAAATAATTGTCATTCCATGACATACTTATCAGGAATTACTCCCTACATGAAACGGAAAAAAGTAATTGCATATACATGGCACCTTGACCAAAATACCCTTCTCCGAAATTATTCTTCAAAAACCACCCCTCATTTAACCTCCCTCGCCACAGGATTTTACACCGTGTTTGCATTATAGTTGCATTGCTTCTTCAAACCCTTGCACCATTTTCAGAAACTCTTTGCATCCATTTTAGGCGAATTTGCCTTGAAGGTTATGGCCAAAATAATTTTTTTTCGATAGACGCTGTAAAAAATGCATCATATCTCATTACAATTGCACTATTGCTTAAACCCGTTGCACTATGTCAAAAACTCTTTGCATCCATCTTAGCCCACGTTGCCTTGCCAGGGATATACGTAGTGTAAATTGCATCGTATTTGCATTAGAATTGCACCAATGCTTATACCATTTGCATTGTGTAAAACAAACTTTGCATCCATCTTAGGCCAACTTGGGTTGCCAGGGAATGGGCAAAAAAAAAAAAATCATTACAAGTTGTCTAAATTGCATCATATTTGCATTAGAGTGTCACCTCTGATTAAACCCCGTTGCACTGTGTAAAAAAATCTTTGCATTCCACCCTAGATCCATAAACGAAAAAACCCAGAAAGGAGCGATTGAAGGTCTTCTTCTTTTGATACACAACACTTTCTAACGAAAAAGTCAACAAATGAAGTTCAAAGAAAAAACAAAAATACAAAATCAACAAACCTCCAACCTATTAATCATAAGATTGATGAGAAAAATGAGGACATGGGTATCCCTACTAGTCGTCGTTTACACAATCCTCCTATCGTTTACCTGGAACATCCTCAAATCGATCCTCTACTGGTACGAATCAAACGTCGCCATCCTCAAATTGATCCTCTACTGGTACGAATCGAACGCCGCCACTCTGTCCGCTTCCTCCGGGTGCCCAGCGTTGTACGCCACGGTGGCGCTGGGTGCGGTGTTCGGGCTGCTCTCAATGGCCGCCGCCCTGGCCGTGATGGTCCTACTAGCCTTCTGCTGGAAGCCGAGGCGGGCGCTGGTAGTGGAAGGGTAGAAATTGACGGCAGAGATTACTGGGTTTATGGTGGGGATTTCGTGCAGAAGAGAGAAAATGATTTGGGTTATTTTGAGATAGTAGTTTAGGTCAAGGGTAATTACGTCCATCATTCCATGTCGTTACAAATATTATTCTCCTTCTCATTCATCTCTAATTCCCGAAAAGTGTCATTGAATGACAATTATTTGCCCTAAAACCCATTTTAGGGCAATTAGCCCAAAAAGAAGTGATCTCTTTTTATTGCGCGCATTTGTTTACTTGATTCCTTCACATTCCAAAGGAACGATTTAACTTTAAAATTATTGACAGATCATTCATTTTATAAAAGATAAACGCGGTTCAAATTACTGGAGTATAATAAATGAATCCTAAGCCTTCCACTAGTGGGGCAGAAACCGTGATTTCTGCCGCGCCGGCGGACAGAATTTAATGCAGACTATTGGTAGATATAAAAAAAAAATGTGAGTCGGTATCTTAAAGTCGTTTAACATCTTTGAAATACATCGTATCTCTTACTCTATCGGTTCTTTTTTTGAAAGCTTGACCAAGTTAAATTCAATTAGACCAGAAATGTTTTCCAGCAATTCGCAATTAATAAGTACTGACGAGGACATAATAAATTCTTAACAAATAGAAACACAGACATTATTACAATTAACAAATATAAAACAATAGTTTTAATATAAAATTTTCCATTATGCATACCTACATTTTCATCATTATATATTTAGTTAGGATTCCTAAAGATTATGCTATTGGCCGATGGTGTATGCCTATGCAATATACATATATTTTATATTACACTTTTGGCCCACTGCTTTTTAAGTTATGATTATTTACATCCGAAGATCTTTTAAAGTGGATAAATTTTGTTAATGTCATTTATGAGGTTTCTAACAAATACAGAGACGTCCCTTAAGGTTTCTGAAAAGACGTCGTCCTCCAGTTCTTTTGAAACTATTATCAAGATTCCCCATTCAATTACCTATATTACTATCGATGTTAAAAGTTACAAATGCCGTTCAAATTACATTTTTTGTTTTTGTTTTATCCTCATATCTAGTTCATTTATATTTACTAGCAACTATTAGTTTTCATTTTTTTTAAGAATCTACTAGTAAATATTAGTTTTTTTTTATCCGTAAATATTAGTTAGTATGCTATTGATTGAGTAAGGGGCAATTTGAATTATTGATTTCGTCATCAGCAAAATAAAAAAATATGATCCAAACTTTAAAGGCGCATAGATATTAAGACAATATAATCTCAATAAACAACGTTGGACAAACATTTAGAAAAACAGAAGCTTAGAGGACCTGGATGTTCAAAAAAAAAAAAAAAACAGAAGAAGAAGCAGCCTAGAATGTTTAACAAATTATTCTTATTTAAATTGGTCAGTTTTGAATTTTTAGACATTCAATATTGAAGCAGTTCAGGCTGGTGAGTTCAACTAATATCCAATCTAGAGTGGAACTTAACTTGAATGGTTTCTATTTTTCAAACCAAAAGTCGAACGAACACTCAGCGTGAAACCGAAGTATGTATTGCATATATTGTTAGAAACTTTGAACTCATACCTTTTTAGCCCAAAATTGAAGCAATTTGATATATATTTGTTGCAAACTTGCAATGAGTTTATGGATTCAATTCTTATGAGGAAGAGGTTGATGCCTTTCATAGTGGTTTGGGATTGGATAAATATAATTTGTTCTATCATGTGACACAAAAGTATAATGTGAGGTTCTAGTTGAAATATTGTAAGAAGAATCATGATTTAAGTATTCTTATTGGATGAGGGTTTATGAAAAACAATCCAAAAGCGATTTTTGTAAGATAAATAAGCCAAAAAATAAGATAGGCTATAGGAATGAAAAAAGAAATTGGTAAATCGAACCAAAAACCAAAACCGAACCAAACAAATTATTTAGGTTTGGTTTTGGGGGGTTACTAGTTCAGTCCATTTTGATTTTTAGATAAACCAAAAAAAAAAAAATCGGTTTTGTCAAGTACGCCAAAATCCAATCCGGAATATACATGACTGGACCAGATTTGTATATGTACAATAACAGTAAATATAGCTTAGAGCATCCGCATTTGATAGTTGTAGTCCACTTTAGTATAAGAGTTTAGGCAACTAAAAGCAAAAACTATTTTTTTTCCCCATCCATTTGACATTTTTAGTACCCCACTTTAGTATCAGACTTTGTATGTGCCCTAACTGTGGCTTGTACCCTAGCGTGTATTTTGTGGGATCTAGAGAGAGAGCGAGAGAGAGAGAGAGAGAGAAAGAGAGAGAGAGAGAGAGAGGGTGGACTGACATGCAGGAAGCACATGATAGAGACAGAAAGGAAGAGAAGAGATACAAAGGGAGAATAAATATGGATAGGTCCCACTTCAATTATTTTTTTAACTTTAATAAAAACTAAAACACTCTTCAAAATGTCAAATAGACCATTTTTTCATTCTCTATCTAACGACTCTCTAACACACAATTTTTGAGTCTCACTTTAACATTTTTGTCATATAACAAATATTTTTAGCTAGTGTCAAACGCGAATGCTCTTTGGGCTCGTATTCTGAGGAGCTACGCTACTGACACCTTATATTCTACCGTATAGTATACCGCTTTTCAGAATATTTTTCAGTCTAGTATGTTAAATTACAAAAAAATTCAAAATGAAAGTGGTCCCTACTCCCTTTATATCTTCTAGTTATTGAACAATTACAAAAAAAATCCACACTTTTGATTGTTATTTTTTAATTCTAAATTCTCTCGTCGAAATAAACCAATGCAAAAAAAATTTACAAAACTAACAAAGGTAATTTTTTTTTAGCAAAGATAAACAATAATTGAAAAAATATTAAGTCAAATAACGTCCATGTGAATTGAATAGTTGTGGTGGAGACCGGAGTTTAAGAGACAAAATAAAAAAAATTCCATGAGCATAAACTCTTTTTGCATTTATTTGTTAAAATGCGTAATTGAAAAAAATAAATAGAACTTTTTTTATTACAATCGTCGAAAAGGAAAATTCTATAAAGCTCAAACAAGGTGAGTAAAATTTTTTGATGCATAATTTCGGCTTAATCCATGCGAATTCGATAGTTGCGGAGTAAAAATTATAATCAAAAGTGTGGATTTTTTGTCTTTTCTAAACTTTTCTCAATTTTAGTTCATATTTCTTTTAATATATGTATACATACTCATTTCACTATATATGTAAAGCAATATTTTACTTTACATGGTGATGTTCAGATTTACAATTTATTGTCACTCATGACATCGAAACTATAAAATATAAGTTGGCTACACAATTTAAAAAAAACAATGATTATGTAAAAAAATAGTTTAGATATTAGAAGAAAAAAATGCATATATATTGGGAAGGAAATGGAGAGAAAAAAATATATATTTATTATATGTAAAAAAATTAGCATTAAGTGTATTAAATTAGTGACATTAAAGTGAATTAAGAAGGATATTTTGGTCATTTTCCCGCAAATACTAACGCCATCCATTTAAAAGTAACGACAGAGGGGTAATTTTTGTTATTCAGAAAAGTAGGGGAGGTCAGTGTTATTTCAGAAATCTCAGGTGAGGTTTCTGTTTGTGTCAGAAACCTCAGGGGAGGTTAGTGAAATTTGCCCTATTTTCTTTATAGAACCATATACTTATAAGGGTCTTGTTACAACCAAACAAAAAAAACACACATTCTAATACACATTTTACACTTTTTAATACACTTTTATATATCCCTAAACACTTTTCACACATTTCAATATATTTTTTCAATCTTAATGTATGCCTATTGGGCACACGTTAGCATATTCCTACTTAGGTTAAAGGCTGATGCTGACCAATGCTGATGCTGACTGGTCGATAGTCATTAAGGTAATTG
This sequence comes from Gaultheria prostrata, assembly GCA_036023075.1. Classification (NCBI taxonomy): domain Eukaryota; kingdom Viridiplantae; phylum Streptophyta; class Magnoliopsida; order Ericales; family Ericaceae; genus Gaultheria; species Gaultheria prostrata. The sequence continues at coordinate 29,128 of JAXBDA010003604.1, forward strand.
ATTCTTCAGCTTTTTCTTGCTAAGTAGTGAATTATCCCAACATCATGTGTTGTAAAGAGAGGAGACTTCTGGCAATCTTATTGTGTTGGACTTAATTTTTGAATTAAGTCTTTACTAATAAGCAGTGTTTTTTAAGGTCTAGAATGCTGAGTACTCGCCGCCTAGGTTCTAGAAGGCCCCTCTCCAACTAGCTCAACTAGTCGCCGAGTACTTGGCCCTGAAAGCTAGAAGGTGCCCAGCCGCCCTACGAGCGCCTAGCGAGTTTTAAAACCTTACGAATGAGTGTGAAGTCTTCTGTGAATTCATTATACCACAAATTCTATGCTTTAACTCTGGCTCTGAAATGTTTGATTTATTTCTTGATAGAGGTATTTGTACATGGCCATGGAAATTTATCTGAAATGAGTTCAACATTCTTGATTCTATCAGATTTTTGCTGATGACAGATAAATCTGATGTCGACCACGAGTAAGTGTTCAAATTTTTGTCATTATGGGAGTTTGCTTTTTTTATTTTTTATTATTATGAAGAAATCAGTCACTATAGGCCTATTATTTTATTTTTATTTTTATTAATTGCTCTTGCTTTAATAAATTCTCTCTCTATATGGATCAATCTTGGACTTCACCGAGTATTATAACTTTGTGACTACCTTCACTTTAGTTGACACATTCAAAGTCGTAGCAATTAGTTTTTCGAAATGTATAAACTTCAAATAAAAAAAGTTTAATTAATAGTTTTTTTAATCATGGGCGGCTACGCTAGGCTTTTTTATATGTAAGATTTTATATTTTTTTTATACGTAATTTGTCTTTTTTTCATAGAGCTCAACAAAACAAAATAAACTATGCCTGATAAGTTTTCAACTAAAATAAATAATTTTATTTTATATAGTGGTATGTATGCAAAATTTTGTGTATACATTTTCGTCATCGTTGACCTTAAATCCTGTAGCCGCCCCCATTATTAATCAATAAAGTTTGTTTTCCATTTGCTAAAATGGGAAATCTCATAAAAGTTGAGTGTAGTTTGGTTGCTAAAAGCAAAGTTGCTAAAAATTAATTTTCTCTGACATAAACCTTTTGCTAAAAGCAATTTGCTAAAATCACTCCGCTGCTTTTTGCAAATGAGAATCTGGGGTGGTAAAACCTTTGTTTTTAGCAAACGGGAAACTCATAACGCCAATTGAGGTTGAGTTTCCCGTTTGCTAGCATTCCCAACTCCCATTTGCTAAAAGTATCAAGGTGATTTTAGGAACTTGCTTTTAGCAGAAGGAGTATGTGAGAGAAAATTAGTTTTTAGCAACTTAACTTTTAGCTAATGAGAAACAAAATTGATTTTAGAAATCAATTAAACTTTCTTTTTGAAAACAAAATCAATTAAACTAAATTCAACTTTTATGAGAAAACTCATTTTAACAAATAAAAACCAATGCCTTAGAGTTGCTTGTTTGTACATAGGGAACAAGTTTGAAAGCTCTATTAGAGTTGATTTGAAGTAATTATACAGCGGAAACAGGGACCCTAAGGTTTGGAGGTAGACAATGATCATCTCACCAAATAATATTTTTTTTTTTTTTGTTTTGGTAAAGTAATATTTCTTCTACTTTCAATTTATTTTTTACTTACCATTCGATCACGAGGTACCTACAATTAAATCAATTTGATTTTTGTCGTAATCAAGCGTGGTCTCTTGGTTATGCATTTGTGTTCTAATAAAATATGGGAATTGACTTTCGAATTTCCCTTTTATCATTCTCACCGTTTTTTATATATATGAATTTAATAAATTATCCTTTGATGTGTGAAAAAGTAAACTAATAAAAAGGTTAAATGGTAATTTCATATAAATAAAATAAAGAGTACGAATGATGAAAATGACCAAGCAAAAATCACGAGCCTAAAATACCCCTCTACTTGAAATTTATCTTTGCACTCGGGTATCATGAGCCACTTTGTTACAAGACCTCTTCCAATAATTGGTGACCTAGTCCTATTATTTGAGCCTAAAAACGTATGTACGCTTTTATCGAAAAATACTCGGATCAAGCTCTTCCGGATATTTTTTTTTGACAAATCCTCTCGTTGAACCTTAAAAACATGTTTTAAACCCATCTAACAGTTCGGATCATTGAAATTTGATCTCGAACAAAAAATCCCTCACATAAGCTATATAAGGGATCCCTTACTAGAAATGCTCCCAGAAATTCAGTTGTGTAATGTGGGTGATATCCAGGGTCTTTTCTTATCCAATTTTTTGTTGGATATTTTTTTCTTTTTGTTCGGTTTGGCCTCTAGATTCATGGTTTGTCATGTCTTCTAGTATCTCTCCGCTTTCCTCTCTCGATGTACCCATCATCGAGTTTCTTTAATAATACTTCTTGCCTTTTCAAAAAAAAAAAAAAGGAATTTAGTTGTTGGCCAACTTCACTGTCCACTAGTGGGGGTTCCCGCGACTAATCCACTAACGGAACGTGAAACTTAAGAGGGAGAAAACTTCCATCCTATTCTGCCTTTGGTTAACAGCTAGCCAAATCTGAATCCCCAAATGGGAAGACTGAAAAAGAAACAAAGGGGGATGAAAATGAAACAAATTACTCCACCTACGCACCTTAGCTTTGTAAACTCAATGGCCTGTCAAGTGTCAATGGTATATCTCTCTGTTCATTTCTTCCACCGGGTATTGGGCCATTGTTTGGACGGCCCAGATTTTTCCCTCCCTCTCTCCTCTTTCTCTCTCTAACATCTGAACTGTCCAAAACACTTTTGAACGGCCGAGATGCGCACTGAGTACCCCACGTGATAACAGCAAGCAACCAAGTTTTTCTCCTCCTGCTGCCATGAGATATTGATGACTTTGGTGCCTTCCATAAATGGCAGCAAGTGACTCCGGAGTATTCGTATGTCCATTATTTCTGGCCATGATCCAATTTTGTTACCCATGAAAAAAAAAAAAAAAAAAAGCAGAGCAGGTAAGTCAACCACAAACTATGCTGACAAATGAATGATCAATTTAAATAGAGCATAAGATGAACTTATCCACTGAAAATTTTCGTTTATGGCTTGTCTCGATTGCCTTCTTGAAACAAATGTTTTTCTCTGCGTGAATGCAGTGGGCGGACACATGATTTATTATAAATTTCATGTTCTTTTGATAATACAGCGTGTACATATCAGCGCATCTACTAATCTGAAGGTTTTGGAATTAGGGAGACGAGAGCATGTATTTACTGATTGATAAGGATTGTTTTCATTTCTGCAATTTTCTCCACCTAGAGTCTTCTAAGTGCTAATTTTAAAGAATTTCCACAAAATGACCAGAAAAAAAAAAAAAACTGTTATAATTAGAACAAATATTCGGGGTTGTGCAATGACCCTGACACTCCGTCATTCCTCATGTCCACCACAGTACACCGGGTACTTTTTATTAATGAAAACACAATCATCCCTCATGTCTGTCACTGTGTATATGTATATCCATCCATGGAGGCTTATAAAAGATAGGCCAATCAATTTTGGTGTTTGGTCAATTGCCACTTGTTGCCAATTTTGCCCTCCAATTGGAAATTGTCCCATTGGTTTTCTTGTAATTATGCCATAATGCTATGCCCTTTTGATCTTTTGGCTATGTATGGCTAAATTACACATTTGAGTCCCTGGAGTTTGTTGCTTTACGGATTTGAGTCCCTAGAGTTTGTTGCTTATGCATTTGAGTCCCTAGAGTTTGTAAACCAAAATACACACGGGCATCACACTCGTGCAACGCACGAAGCCGTTAAACTAGTATATAGTAATGTAGTCAGTTTTGGGAAGTTATCCAATTAGAGGAGTTATTTTTCAGTTTAGTTAGTTAATAATTCATGTCATTTGGCATGCGCAAGATTTCAGAGGATACAGGGTTGACCTTGAGTTTTTTTTATAACTAAGAACACTATTAATTGTGCTAATAAAGAATCTTACCTATCATAGGGGCGGATGCACCGACAGTTGATCAGTTCAAGCAAACTTCTTGGGCTCAAAATAGGCATTATAATTTTGTATTTTTTTATACACAATTCTTCTTTAGTATTGTCGGCACTAAATTATTCATACGTAGTCAAAGTAAATCAAAATTTTCTTAAATTTATGAGTAGATAATACGGCTCAATAAAATAAAATAAATTAAGGCTAATTAATTTTTAACCAAGATAAATATTCTTATTTCATATATCGAGCTTTGTATTAAAAAAAATTCATTTATATTTTGTTACCGCTGAACGAAAAATCCGGAGCCACCCGGCCTATTAAGGCTGCGCTAGCTTTCGTTTTATAACGAGTATTCGATATCTATGTATACATTTCTATTAGGGTAAAATATGTACTTACCCCTTAAACTATCCAATTTTTATTTACTTCCCCCTTCAACTATCAATTGAACACACTTGCCCCTTCAACTATTGAATTGTTACTTACTCAGGACAATTCCCATTTTCCATCCAATACATAAACGAAAAAGTTAAAACCCACCATTATCTATTTTTTAAAT
>JAXBDA010003605.1:0-33646 GCA_036023075.1 Gaultheria prostrata
TCACAGAGACGTGAAGGCTAGTAATGTTCTATTAGACGCAGATCTGAACGGAAGGCTAGGGGATTTCGGTCTTGCTAGATTATACGATCATGGAGCAAACCCAGAAACTACCCATGTGGTAGGGACAGTTGGGTACCTTGCACCAGAGCTTACTCGACTCGGAAAGGCAACCACAAGCACTGATGTGTTTGCTTTCGGTGCATTCATACTCGAAGTAGCTTGTGGAAGGAGACCCATACAGCCACAACGGTCACCAGAAGAGGTTGTTTTGGTTGATTGGGTTTTTGAGAATTGGAAAGAAGGAAAGATTCTCGAGACAAGTGATCCTAGATTGGGAGGAGATCATTTGGAGGAGGAAATGGAGTTGGTTTTGAAACTTGGCCTACTTTGCTCAGGGTCTAATGCAGCAACAAGACCTGGCATGCGGCAAGTAATGCAATACCTTGATGGAGATGTCCCGTTGCCAGAGATAAGTCATGATACCGCAAGTATTGGTGATCAAGCATCTTCTGAACTTGTCATGTCATTTCCGTCATCCACTATTAAGTCTTCGGCTCACTCTATGTCTAGCACACAGTCAGTCCTCAATAGCGGTCGGTAAAATTTGAAAGATTCCAGTGCCTTGGATCATAGTTTGAATGTGTGAGACTGAAAAGAAGGATAGCTATTGTGTAAAGGAGACATAAGTACATCAAATGCAGGATTACAAAATTGGTATATAAAGAGCATATGTACAGTTTTTTTTTTTTGTTAGATCTTATTCTTGTGTTTAGGTGTTCAGTGGGCAAACCATGAACAAATGCACAACTCTCCATCATGTTGCAGAGAAAAACACTCGGTCCCAGAAAGATGGATTTCATATTTTTTGTTCAAATTGCATCCAAGACTCCAAGTTGCATTAACCACCAAATACATTTCAGAAATGGCTCCACAGGAAAATGAGACTTCTGTGTTCATAACAAATCTTCATACCCTGAAGGTGTTGGGGATTTCGACACCCCAAACCCACCACAACGGAAGCGCAATAAAAAATGATCAACAATCAAGCACACACAAGACACAATTTTTACGTGGTTCCCCAAAATCGGGTACGTCCACGGGATAGAGAGATATTCCACTATATTTGGAAAAATAGAGATACAAGTGTGACGTGAAAACCCACCCAAAGAGCACCTAACACGTGGCTCTATACATAGTTTTTCACTCACCTCCCACACTCTATTTTTCCCTCACATTTTTCTTCTCTCAACCTCACAACCCGCAACCCGGAGCGCACGACAAACCCCACGGGCTGCCCTCCCTCGTGCCCTTCTCCAATTGCTCTCCTCTCTCTGGCTCTATCCTCACAATGGCTCCTCTCCACATAAATAGCAGTAGCAACCAAACTCTAGAAGAATCTGGAGCGTCCATTAAAACCTCTTTGGAAGTCCCATGCACAGCCGGCAGTAATCCAACAAATCCAATTAAAACATTTTCCTTTCCCAAGCCCAACGTTCATCTTTGCCAAGCCTCCAAAACCATAAATCTATTGCACTGTCCCAGGATTTCACACATCCACCCACTTTGACAACTTTTCATTTTCCCATTAATTCCACCGAAAATCTAGCCCATTTTTCTTTTCCATTTTTCACATGGGTAAAAAATCCCAACAGAAGGCCTAATAGAGTAGTACACAACCTCAATCCAGTAATGAACACAGAACAACATTGCTAACATCATCTAACTGCTTGCTAGTAACTACTTTGCGTCTCGGTAGCTTTAAATTCTTAATTGCAGTCCGAGACCAAACTAATAAGTATTTCTTTTTCTTAAATTCTTTCATCAACTAAGAACTTTGACTACTTCACAATTTATATCATGACAATGCAAGAAGTTGCTCAGACCAGGAAAAATGGCATATTCATGGTCTTCCAATATAATTCGTCATGAGTAAACAAAAAATTCTCCCAATTATTCAAGTAAACGGACAAACACATTCCACGGGAGATGAGTTTCGGAACTCCCTAGTTTCTCATTTTTTCTGAAAGTGCTAAAAGTAGTTGATGAATGTGAGGAGATGACCTATCTCAAAATCCGTATTTAGATCTTTTATGACGCAATGGAATTTAGGAGAGAATATTTAGCGTACTATTCCAAACGAAGGTATGTCTTGATCCACTAGGGTTCTTGAATCCACAAAAGAAAGAGATTAAACTCAGAATTGTTATTGATTAAAAGCTGCTGAAATAAAGAGATTACATGCTCTTTTATAGGGAAACTGTAGCGAATACTACTAAACAATAAAGTATCTTGGAAATTAGGAAAACTCCCAAAATTGAAAACTAGAAACAAATCTAAGACTTTCCAAACTTGAATCAATGAACATGAAATTAAACGTTAAGTGTAATTCGTAATCTAAATATTTCCTTAAATAGCAAAATTACTAAATTGAAAGCCTAAACAAAGGAATTTGGCCGAAATCCACCATCAGTCATGACTTTAGGGTGAGGAGTCATGACTGCACTGCAATTCTGCTTCAGCCCACCAAGTTTGGGCCGATTCCGGGCTCCTCAATAAATTGCTGAATTTGGCAATTTTAAATTAAAAGTTGTTTGGGCCTTCGAGACTTTGACCAGTCCAATTGATCATAGAATTGACCCGCTACTTGTTCTACATCATTTTAGGACTTTTGGTACTTTTAAAAAAAATGGGAAACCAAGTAGCCATCCATTTAGTGCCAAAGAAGGCACGCCCTTTATGTACAACTGCCCCACCACCGATCCTCTCTCGAACTCTCCAGGCATTTCATTCTCTTCTTGAGTGCATGCTCAGTTAAGTAAAAATAGTAAAAGATATAAAAATGGAAAGACAGAGAACGAAAAACCCAGTGAAACTTCATATTTGCTCTCCAAAAGCAACTGCCATTCTTGGATGATGAGATTTTCTTACAAATCAGAAATCAAACTCATCAGTTCCCTGGAAAGAAAGCAGCATGATAATGAGAACTTTTAAGTTTGAGGACAAAATGAGAACAATCACAAATGACCAATCAATTGTTATTCACCACACCCACCTTATTAAAGAGTATGTTTTTGTTGTTTATGTGCATAATGCCATCCTTTAGAGTGCATTTCCAGCTGCTCTTGTTACGCTTAACCTACCCCCAAAATGCAATATGTCAAGGCTGTTTTCAAGTGCGAACATGAATATCAGATAAGGAATTTCACTACATCCAAGAAGAACAACACTACCTTGTCAAACTGAGCCAAAACTAAACGGTGCGTGTTTAGCTCCTCCCCTTGGTCTACATCATCGAAAATCTTAGGGCCGGGCCTCAGCCGACCTATACATCTCTAGAAAGCTCTTGATTTTGCATGTGTCTAGTACAAAAGTCTTATACATCCTACATACTTCATACTTCTAGACACTTGTGGACTAGATAGTTTACTACACCTTTCTAGAAACTTCAAGATGTTCTTGGTTAAATAATTTTAATACATATTCTACATAATTCTAGAAGATTACAAATTACATTTTTAACAGAACCAAGGGAGTACTAGATCCATTTCTGTAGAAGAACAGAACAACAACACAAGAAAGCAACTAATTAGAGTGAGGGAGAGTGTTTCTGGAATCTGGGCTCTATTTATAGACCTAGATGCACCTAATCGAATGGGATTGTACCCTATAGCCGTAAGATTAGATCCTACGGTGAGGATCGCACCCTTTTGAACCAGTGCCGTAACCGCCCACACCTAATCATTTCGCTCGAACCAATGTGCGAATTGACAATATCATGGACGGTTCAATTAGGATTGACGGCCGCGATCGTACCTATTTTAGCAGGTGCACCTAGTGTACGTGCCTTGCGCCGCCGTGCTAAGTGCGCCATCAAAGTGCCACATTGTAGCCACACAGTCTATTGCCGCACTTACACACAAGGGCGTGATGCACTGGCTGAGCCAAGCCAATCTAGAGCTAAGCTGATAAAGTGAACTTAGTAGATGTGCTCCATATACAAGCCACTCAAGCAATGTGGGGTTGCCCTAAACTCGAAAATAAGCTTTCTCAAGAACAAGGAAGGTTTTAAAAACCACCTAAATGAAAACCCATTTTCTTTTGGTAAATCCCAACGATGGCCATTTCAAAAACAAAAAGGCAATATGGCGGCTAGGAGGAGGCTATTCGGTGGCCTGTTTGTAAAAAATTTCAACCCTGCATGAAAGGCTTGAACAATTCGAAATGCGCCGTTTGTGGTAAAAAAACATATAGACAAATGGCCCTGAATTAGAGCAGAAAGTGGAGCCAAATGTGAGGGTCTCCAAGAGAAAGGAAAATTAGCCGTGTGCACGGAAGGTTGAATAAGCTATTCGTTCAAAATAGGTCATTAGTAGAGCTTGCTTATTAATTGGAACAATCTATAATTGTTTGGTCTTCAATTACGTGTGCACAAAAAAGTTTGATTTCATAATGCCGAAAACAAAGCCAGAAGGCTATCAGAGGCTTAAGTTCATTACATGGCCACCATTTTTCGGACTCACAAGGCTACAAAAATGGCTTTCTTGGGTTTGATCATCAACATTGCAGGGTCTATTATGTTGTACTAATTTCATATTTCGCCCTTTATAGAGATGAAATTTTCTTTGCCGATCAAAAAAAAAAAACAAAACATTGCTTTTATATATATATTTTTGTAAGATCAATTGTGAACCAAAATTAGAGAGGTTCATAATTTGCAAGTAAAGATGAAAGAATTCCAGCCTATATGGTAAGGAATTTGGTGATAAGTTAGACGGATGGGTGGCCATCAATTAATTGATAATGAAAGGCGACTATTCTCCATTAGTAGTAACGTGGAAAGCCATGACAATGGCTTTGAAGGGTTTTGAAGACTGCCTATGAATAAGGTTTATAAAAAAAAAGTATGTGATATATTTTTTTTTAAGTTCATTTTTGAATGAGTGAAGGCCAAAAATTAATGCTTTACACTTGTCATTCCCAATCATTCTTTGGAAGGGATGAGTTCATGTTGCGGCCAAATTATATACATTGGGCCAAATTATGGAAGAAAAAAAAAGACCGTCTTTTTAACAAGTATTTATCCCAACTTTTACATCACCAATTACCCCCCTCAAAAACACCCATATATTTGGGTTTTAATCTCTGTACCATAATGCTCTCAGCAGCCTTGCGCCTACATATTTAGGCCTAAGTTGCAGCATGTAAAAGGTGAATCAGCAAACCCCTCTGATTTTTCCTATCTGTTCTTATATCACCCATGGCCCACACACAACCTATTCAATATGGCATTACATCATCAAATGACAAATTTCAGTGCACCAACACATTGGGATCATAGTGAAGTTATTATCATTAAGTCACAAACTTCGGTTTCTTTAGCTGTCACGTTGCCCTCTATGCACCGGTGTTGCCTCCCCAAATTCCCATTATACCCGTGCAAGGGGACCTTCATGTCTTATAATAAATACAAGATTAGAATCTATCTCCAAACAAAACTAACCATCCATTGCAGTAACCAAAAAATCTACCCCTACATCACTCAATGACTTCCACACCAATATCAGTTTATTTTCTCATACTTTCATATGTTTGCTTGAATCCCCTAGCCGTGGCAGTAGATGAAAACCAGTTTGTCTACAATGGCTTCAACGGAGCCGATATTCACCTTGACGGGGATACAAAAATCCATTCCAATGGTCTTTTGTAGCTAACCAACACTAGTTCAAAGCTGCAAATTGGTCGTGCTTTCTACCAGTTTCCAATAAGATTCAATACATCCTCGTCCACGTTACCCCAAGCTATTTCATTTTCCACCAATTTTGTGTTTCCATTGTCCCTCAGATAACAAATCTTAGTGCTCACGGAATGGCTTTTGCCATCTCACCATCTGTGGACTTCACTCGAGCCGTAGGAAGCCAGTATTTTGGGCTCCTCAATTCTTCAAACAATGGGCTCCATTCCAACCATCTGTTGGCTATCGAGCTTGATACCATTAAGAATCCTGAATTCAATGATACGGATGATAACCATGTTGGAATTGATGTTAACAGCTTAACATCATATGTGTCTGCTACCGTTACGTATTACTCCAATAGGGAACGTATAAACCGGAGCTTGGATCTTATAAGTGGGAGCCCAATGCAAGTTTGGATAGAGTATGGAGGGATTTGAGAATTTACTCAATGTAACGCTAGCTCCTACTACAAGCCCCAAACCAGATCAGTCTCTCCTATCAACCCACATCAATCTTTCTTCAATTTTGTTGGATTCCATGTATGTTGGTTTCTCTTCCGCTATGGAAACAGTTTTAGGGAACCACTATGTTCTTGGTTGGAGCTTCAATAAAAGTGGGAAAGCGCAGGACCTCAAAATTTCAGAGCTTCCTTCACTTCCTGGTCAAAGGAAACCAAGATCGAAACTCAATCTAGGAATAACAATGACAATACTAGTTGTTGGGTTGACTATCACAATTGCAGGAATATTCTACATGTTGAGGAGAAAATAGTATGAAGAAATACTCGAAGATTGGGAAAGAGAATATGGCCCTCATAGGTTTTCCTATAGGGATCTCTTCAAAGCTACCAAAGGTTTTGTAGACGAAGAGATTCTTGGAGCAGGAGGTTTTGGAAAGGTTTATAGAGGAGTACTTCCCTCTTCAAACCAACAAGTTGCAGTCAAGAAAGTTTCCCATGATTCAAAACAAGGGATGAAGGAGTTTGTGGCCGAAATTGCTAGCCTGGGAAGGCTAAGACACAGGAACTTGGTGCAACTCCTTGGCTATACCCGGCGGAAGGGAGAGCTGCTCTTGGTATATGATTATATGCCAAACGGAAGCCTTGACAAGTTCCTATTTAGCCATGAAAAAGGAATCCTCAATTGGGCGCAACGTTATCACATCATCAGAGGAGTAGCGTCCGCCCTTCTATATCTTCACGAAGAATGGGAACAAGTTGTTCTTCACAGAGACGTGAAGGCTAGTAATGTTCTATTAGACGCAGATCTGAACGGAAGGCTAGGGGATTTCGGTCTTGCTAGATTATACGATCATGGAGCAAACCCAGAAACTACCCATGTGGTAGGGACAGTTGGGTACCTTGCACCAGAGCTTACTCGACTCGGAAAGGCAACCACAAGCATTGATGTGTTTGCTTTCGGTGCATTCATATTCGAAGTAGCTTGTGGAAGGAGACCCCTACAGGTACAACGGTCGCCTAAAGATGAGCAATTCTTGAGACAAGTGATCCTAGACTGGGAAGAGATTATTTGGAGGAGGATGTTGTGACAGGCCACGAAGTAAGAGAAAACAAACCAACAAGCGAAAATCAAGGACACAAAGATTTACGTGGTTCCCCCCAAAGCACGAAGCTCTAGAGGTACGTCCACGGGCGAAGAGTGATAGAGGATTCACTATGAACGGGAGAGAATACAAAGAGCCGGCTATACCCGTAACTCCAATTGAAACACCCAAAAGATATCTAGGGTCAAAGTCTCAAGAATACGAAAGAGACAAGCAAAAAACCCTAATATCCAATCCCAAGAGTTAATGACTAACAATGGAACAACCAAGAAACCCTAACATACTACAGGGAACCCCATGGGGGCTCCCACAAAGGGATTCACTGAAGAAGTCCAAAGCCCTAGGAGGCCACAAGACTCCTATTTATAAGAAAGTACAGAAAATTAGGTTAAAACCCTCAAAAACGCGCAATACCCGTCCAAAACCGTACAGGACTCTGACAAACCCGCCCGGGCGGAAACGACGATCTGCCAAACCCGCCCGGGCGGCTCCAAACCCGCCAGGGCGGTTTTTCCAGCAAACCACCCAAAATCCTGACAGCATGCGGAGCGTGACGAAACTGTTCCTTTCTTCCAAAAACGTCTTTAATTCAAGGCACAATTCCAACAGAGGAAATGGAATTGGTTTTGAAACTAGGCCTGCTTTGCTCAGAACTTAATGCATCATCAAGACCTACCATGCGGCTAGTAATGCAATACCTTGATGGAGATGTCCCGTTGCCGGAGATAAGTCATGGTACCCCAAGTATTGGTATTGAAGCATCTTCTGAAGAATCTGAACTTGTCATGTCATTTCCGCCATCTGGTATGAAGCCTTCTGATCACTCCATGTGTTGCACGGAGTCAATATTCAACAGTGGTCGATAAATTTGAAAGTTTCGAGTGCCTTGGATATGCAGTTCGAATGTGTGAGACTACAAAATGTAAGAATAAATTAGGAATGTTGGAATTATAATAGATTTGTAATCCCGAGATTGGTAGAATCACGGGTTCTTAGTCATTGATTATTTGGCCTACTTGTTTTGGCCTTGATTTTTTTCCTTATTTTGTTGTTTCCATAGTTCTTATTTCCTTTCTTGTTCATCCATCGGTAGTATAAATACATGTGGCTATCCTTCTTCGAAGGTAAGCTAAATATACAGAAAACTCTTCTTCTTCTCTAATTCTCTTTTCGGTATCAAAGCCACAATCCCTAACCCAAAATTTTCATCTTCCCATCAAACCTCCACCTAACAACCAGGGGTGTCTCTCACCCCTTGTATGCCTCCCTAGGATGGTTGCCCAACCCTCTTGCCCTCCTTGATAGGCTGCTAAAACCACTGGTCTCTTTAGTACCAGACTCTTTTTCTTTTAAGGTGTTTGATAGGAGCCGAAATGCACTCGTTTAATCCCTCTAATTCGCACCTTGTTCCAATAAAAAACAAATCGCAACTTGTTAGTACATTTGCATTGTTATTTGATTAGGTTTAGTTGCTTCGTGATGTTTCAGGCCTTGGAGTCGATAGAAGTGAAAATGAGCAAAGAGAAGGAATCGAGGAGCAAAAACCACGTTTGCAGCATCTTTGGTCCGGACCAGCATTCAAAATAAACTGTTGATGCTTACAGCATGTCTGGTCTGGTGCTGGTTCAGTCTTGGTTCGGACCAGAGTACCCTATTCTTGACAAGCGTACCCCTGGTCTTGACTAGAAGCTCAGAATCCTTCCTACAACTCCTAGCGTGTTTTGTTAGGACCACCCTTGTCCTGGTCCGAATGAACGAGGCCAAAATTGAGCGTTTTATTATGTTTTCAATGTTACTTTTAAGGATTAGTATAAATGGGGGGTCCAAAGATTGGTTTAGGGTTCCCAACTGGTTTTAGAGGCAACCTAGAGAAAAAAATTCTATTATTCTTCATGTTTTTCAAATTTTCTGCAATTCCAAGAGCTCCAATTTCTCTCATGCCAGGCTAAACACCCATCTAGGGGAAAGATGAAGCCTCGATCCAAGTAACTATGTCAATAAGCTAATAAAGTCCTTAGTTGATCTTTTGTATGCTTGTGACTCCATGTAATGCATCTTAGATAGTTCTGGCACTTTCGTATAACTTGTCTTTCATTTGTAATTAATAGTCGTAAAATGCACTCTTAGCTCGTTCATAATAGCATGCGTAACTTATTTTTGTCTTCGGTTATTGCATTTACCTTTTGGGCTCGTCATGGGATATGTTTGATCTTGCCTGAGTGTTATCTTTTGTTGAGTGATTAGCCTAGTGAGTGTTGGAATCGAAACTTGTTGTGGTGGCTTTGCTCACGCGTCCCTTTAATGAGAGTTTGTTCAACTTTGTTCATGAGATGTGTGTGAGTGGAGTTGGCACCGTGTTTACCGAATAATTTTGAACTCTCGCTCGTTTATTAAGTTTTGAGAATGTGAACCGTGTCTTGATTTGTAGGGGAGGTTGCATAGTATACATTAGATTAATTTAGTTTAATTTGCTAGGGACTAGCAAAATCTAAGTTGGGGGGTGTGATAGGCACACAACATTGCATATTTGGGTGCCTAACTCCCGCACTTTTGATACACTCGTGACGCAGCAGAATTCGCGAAAGAATAGTTAGCGTACTATTCCAAACGAGATAGGTCTCGAGTCCTCGAGAGTTCTTGAATCCACAAGAAAGAGAGAGAAAATCTCAAAGTTGTTTATTGATTAAAAGCTGCCGAATAATAGAGATTACAAACCCTTTTATAGGGAAACCCTAGCAAACCCTGAAAAACTTACTAAAAAATAAAATATCTCAAAAATTGGGGAAACTCCCAAAATTGAAAACTAGAAAGAAATCTAAGACTTTCCCAACTAGAATCAATAAAAACGGAATAACACGCAAAGAGTAATTTGAAATCTAAATATTTCCTAAAATAGCAAAATAACGAAATTGAAGGCCTAAACGAAGAAATTTGGCCAAAATCCACCATGCATCACAACTTAAGGTCGTGGTGTTGACCGCAACGCGATTCTGCTTCAGCCTACCAAATTTGGGCCCATTCCGAGCTCGTGGATAAGTTGCCCAATTTGGCAATTTTCAATAAAGAGCTGTTTGGGCCTCCAAGCCTTAGACCGATCCAACTGATCATAGAATTGGGCCGCTACCTGTTCTTCATCAAGGTTCGCGCCATTCGTGATTGGCCAATACCCAAGATAGTTACTGAGGTGTGAAGTTTCCATGGATTGACCACTTTCTATAGGCGATTCATTCGAAATTTCAGTACCATTGCTGCACCAATCACTTCAACCTCAAAAACCTTCTCGAAGCTTGGCAGAGCTAAGACCGGCGTGGTACACAGCTTCTCTTTAAGTAAGGTGAAACTGTTGTTCGCCTCTTCTCCCCACAAGAACTGCCCTTTCTTTAGACACTCCGTGATTGGTGCAGCAATGGTACAGAAATTTTGAATGAATCGCCTATAGAAAGTGGCCAATCCATGGAAACTTCGCACCTCAGTAACTGTCTTGGGAATTGGCCAATCACAAATGGCGCGAACCTTGATGCAGAACAAGTAGCGACCCAATTCTATGATCAGTTGGATCGGTCAAAGGCTCGGAGGCCCAAACAGCTCTTAATTGAAAATTGCCAAATTGGGCAATTTATCCACGAGCTCGGAATGGGCCCAAATTCGGTAGGCTGAAGCAGAATCTCGCATGGTGGATTTTGGCCAAATTTCTTCGTTTAGGCCTTCAATTTCGTTATTTCGCTATTTTAGGACATATTTAGATTTCAAATTACTCTTTGCGTGTTATTCCATTTTTATTGATTCCAGTTGGGAAAGTCTTAGATTTCTTTCTAGTTTTCAATTTTGGGAGTTTCCCCAATTTTGGGGATATTTTATTTTTTAGTAAGTTTTTTTAGGGTTTGCTAGGGTTTCCCTATAAAAGGGTTTGTCATCTCTATAATTCGGCAACTTTTAATCAATAAACAACTTTGAGATTTTCTCTCTCTTTCTTGTGGATTCAAGAACTCTCGAGGATTCGAGACCTATCTCGTTTGGAATAGTACACTAACTATTCTTTCGTGAATTCCACTGTGTCAAGTGGTATTAAAGCGAGATTGTTTCTGGCTCAATGGCACCGAACAAAGTTGAAAACACACCCATTGACGTTGCTCAAGAGCTTGCTGATCTCAGGGTGACAGTAGAAGAACAACAAACCCAATTTACAGAATTTCATGATGCTACTCGAACATAGCTTACGGACATTCAAGAAACACTGCGACAATTGACTTTTACCCTCAACCAAGGGCCAACAAGGGTTGAAGAGAATCACGCGGTGGGATTTGCCCAACGCAGTCCTCTTGAGCCGGTTCAGGAACGCGCGGTGGGATTTGCCCAATGCCAGCCTGTTAACCAGAATGTAGTTGGGAGACGCCCAACTAATCATGCTGATAGTGATGGAGAATCAGAACCAGAAGTAGAAGAACCACCAGAAAATCCTCCACAAGAGCAACCACAACAATTGTTTGATGATTATCGGGTGAAGGTGGATCTTCCCACATTCAACAGTAACTTAGAAATTGAGGAGTTCTTGGACTGGTTTTCGGAGGTTGATCGATTCCTTGATATGATGGGAATTCCAGACACAAAGAGGATAGAGGTTGTCGCTTACAAACTGAAAAGCGGTGCTACAGTTTGGTGGGACCAATTGCAGGTGAAGAGACGGAGGCAAAGAAAGGATTCTGTGCGAACGTGGCGCAGGATGAGACAACTCATGATGGAAAGGTTCTTACCCCCTGATTATGAACAACACCTATTTCATGCCTATCAAAACTGTAAGCAAGCGAATAAGTCTAAGTTTGAATGACGACTGAATTTAATCGACTCGCAGATCGCAATAATCTGTATGAGTCGGACGCACAGAAAGTAGCAAGGTATCTAAATGGGCGGAAGCAGTCAATAAGAGATCAGATTGGGTTGCAGACAGTCTGGGATGTGGATGAAGCCCATAACCTAGCATTGAACGCCGAGCGGTTGGAGCGTGACCGCAAAGCAGCATATTCAGGATACTGCCGTAACACATCAGAACCGTCCATTCCTCCTGAATCCAGGGGGAAGTCGACGTTTCAACTGAAGGCTGTGGAAGGTGGTGGAGCAAAATATGGGGGTGACAATCAGACAAGCAGTTCGAGCGGAACCGCGGCTAAGGCGCCGAATCCTTATGCGAAGCCCTTTCCTGACAAGTGCTATAGGTGTCAAAAACCTGGACACCGTTCTAGTAATTGTCCAGATAGGAAGTTGGCTTTGGCAGAGGGAGGAGAAGAGGAAGCTGATGGCGTAGTGGGCGATTGGAATGAGGAGTATGAAGTCGATTATGCAGAGGAAGATGGGGATCGAGTAAACTGCGTAGTGCAAAGGGTGTTGTTTGCGCCAAAGTCGGAAGATAACACTCAACATCACAACATCTTTCGATCAAGCTGTTCAATTAACTAGAAGGTGTGTGACCTGATTGTAGATGGTGGCAGTTGCGAGAACTTTGTGGCAAAGAGGCTGGTGGACCATTTGAAGTTGCCAACAGAACCTCATCCTTCACCCTACAACATTGGGTGGATCAAGAAGGGCCCAACAGTAAAGGTAACTGAAGTCTGTAAATTTCCCTTTTCCATTGGAAAATTTTATAAGGCTGAAGTTGCATGTGATGTTATTGAGATGGATGCTAGCCATGTACTGTTAGGTAGACCCTGACAGTTTGATGTTGACGTAGTATATAGGGGTCGTGACAACACCTACTCTTTTAATTGGGAGGCCCATAAGATTGCTATAGTTCCTTCCAGTCAAAAGGTGTCTGTCAAGCCAAAAGTAGAGCAGTCATCATTTTTAACAGTTGCCAGTTCGGAAGCTGATTTTGTGACAGATTTTAAGGAGTCTGAACAGATTTATGCTATTGTGGTGAAAGCGTTGGTACTCGAGGTTAAGAATGCGGCTGCATTTGCTGTACCTAAAAAGAGAGGTTAGTTTCTTAGTCAATTTGATACTCTACTATTTGGTGTTGTTGTCACTGTCATCTTAATTGTTTCTTGCTGCCTTAGTTTACTGATGGCAATTAATTATACCTGATTGATACTTGACCTAAATGTGGTTGCACTGTGATTTGTGAATCAGAACTGGGATTTATTTAGATTTCTTACTTAGGCTTGATTGCTTAGATACTGGATCCTATTGATTTCCATTGAAGTTTGATACTTGCTGCTCAAATCTATATACTCTCACTGATTAAGTGTGAAAAATCTGAACGTCGTTAGTTGGAGTGACTTGTAGAAAGAAATGTTGGTTCCCCCAAAAATTTTGATGACCATTTAATCGTTTCCTTAATTGTTTCTCGGGCTTAAAGTCTGACAGTTTGCCATACATAGGAATGTGCTTCTTACGTAATATTTCTTAGCATATTGGAGTATCCATTCAGTAGGGATGGCAATTACCTCTGCTCCATCCCAGCCTCCGACATCCCTGCCCCGATCCGAGCGGGTAATCCCGATCCGATAAGCAAATGGGGTGGGGATGGTATTTGCTTTCCCCGATCCGTTTTAACCCGATCCGACTCCGATGATAGTTATCACTAATTTTTAAATGTGTATGTCTATATATATTTCGTTATTTTGATATAATAAGAGCAAAATACCCGATAATAAATCACTATTTTATGTCTTTGTTTACTTTGGTGAAATTTTTTTAACTATCAGTACTTATCAATATCTTGTTTTCTTGTGAAAACATTCTAAAGAACAAAGTTATCGGATATTTGCATGGTAAGTGGAGAGCCGATTCATCCCCAAACCCGACACATCTCCGATTTCCCCCGCTTTGAGTCCGCCTCCGAAAGAAACGGGGCGGGTGTGGGGTAGGGAAAATCCGACTCCGATCCGCCCCGTTGCCATCCCTACCATTCAGGTTGTTTTGGGTATTTTATTGAGCTTTAATGATGCTTCTTTCCTATTTTTAGAAAAAATTGATTATTCGTTTATTAATCATTGGCATAATTTCTTATCTAATCTTTAAGCTTAAGTAAGATTACTTCTAGAACCTAATGTTGAATCCATTTGCTCTCCAAGATTAGATGATCTTCTTTCACATTTCCATTTCTATGGTCAAGATCCCGGAGGAAGTCGATGTTTCAACGGAAGGCTGCGAGAGGTGGTGGAGCAAAATATTGGGGTGGCAATCAGAGAAGCAGTTCCAGCGGAACCGCGGCTTAGGCGCCGAATCCTTATGCCAATCCCTTTCTTGACAAGTGCTATAGGTGTAAAAAACCTGGACACCGCTCTAGTAATTGTCCATATCGGAAGTTGGCTTTGGGAGAGGGAGGACAAGAGGAAGCTGATGGCATTGTGGGCGATTGGAATGAGGAGTATGAAGTCGATTATGCAGAGGAAGATGGGGATCGAGTAAACTGCATGGTGCAAAGGGTGCTGTTTGCGCCAAAGTCGGAAGATAACACTCAACATCACAACATTTTTCGGTCAAGCTGTTCAATTAACCAGAAGGTGTGTGACCTGATTGTAGATAGTGGCAGTTGCGAGAACTTTGTGGCGAAGAGGCTGGTGGACCATCTGAAGTTGCCAACAGAACCCCATCCTTCACCCTACAGCATTGGGTGGATCAAGAAGGGCCCAACAGTAAAGGTAACTGAAGTCTGTAAAATTCCCCTTTCCATTGGAAAATTTTATAAGGCTGAAGTTGCATGTGATGTTATTGAGATGGATGCTAGCCATGTACTGTTAGGTAGACCCTGACAGTTTGATGTTGACGAAGTATACAGGGGTCGTGAGAACACCTACTCTTTTAATTGGGCGGCCCGTAAGATTGCTATGGTTCCTTCCAGTCAAAAGGTGTCTATCAAGCCAAAAGTAGAACAGTCATCATTTTTAACAGTTACCAGTTCAAAAGCTGATTTTGTGACAGTTTCTTATCTAATCTTTAAGCTTAAGTAAGATTACTTCTAGAACCTAATGGTGAATCCATTTGCTTTCCAAGATTGGATGATCTTCTTTCACATTTCCATTTCTATGGTCAAGATCCCGGAGGAGGTCGACGTTTCAACGGAAGGCTGCGGAAGCTGGAGGAGCAAAATATGGGCTGTCAAGCAGACCAGCAGTTCCAACGGAACCACAGCTAAGGCACCGAATCCTTATGCCAAGCCCTTTCCTGACAAGTGCTGTAGGTGTCAAAAACCTGGACACTGTTCTAGTAATTGTCTAGATCGGAAGTTGGCTTAGGCAGAGGGAGGAGAAGAGGAAGCTGATGGCGTAGTGGGTGATTGGAATGAGGAGTATGAAGTCGATTATGCAGAGGAAGATGGGGATCGAGTAAACTGCGTGGTGCAAAGGGTGCTGTTTGCACCAAAGTCGAAAGATAACACTCAACATCACAACATCTTTCGGTCAAGCTGTTCAATTAACCAGAAGGTGTGTGACCTGATTGTAGATAGTGGCAGTTGCGAGAACTTTGTGGCAAAGAGGCTGGTGGACCATCTGAAGTTGCCAACAGAACCCCATCCTTCACCCTACAGCATTGGGTGGATTAAGAAGGGCCCAACAGTAAAGGTAACTGAAGTCTGTAAATTCCCCTTTCCATTGGAAAGTTTTATAAGGCTGAAGTTGCATGTGATGTTATTGAGATGGATGCTAGCCATGTACTGTTAGGTAGACCCTGGCAGTTTGATGTTGACGTAGTATACAGGGGTCGTGAGAACACCTACTCTTTTAATTGGGAGGCCCGTAAGATTGTTATGGTTCCTTCCAGTCAAAAGGTGTCTATCAAGCCAAAAGTAGAGCAGTCATCATTTTCAACAGTTGCCAGTTCAGAAGATGATTTATTGACAAATTTTAAGGAGTCTGAACAGATTTATGCCATGGTGGTGAAAGCGTTGGTAATCGAGGATAAGAATGCGGCTGTAGTTGCTGTGCCTAAAAAGAGAGGTTAGTTTCTTAGTCAATTTGATACTCTACTATTTGGTGTTGTTGTCACTGTCATCTTAATTGTTTCTTGCTGCCTTAGTTTACTGATGGCAATTAATTATACTCCCTCCGTCCCATATTTGTTGTCTATTTTCACTATTCACTACACCTCAAAATAATGGTTATATTTTTCAATGTATAATGTTATATATATTCAATATGGATCTCGTTTAATAGTTCTCGACGAGTACTATTATACAAAGTTTTCAAAATTGTAAAAAATATTATAGATTGAGAGATATAAACAATTGAAAAATGGCACCCATACCCATAAATGGACAACAAATTCGGGACGGAGGGAGTACCGGATTGATACTTGACCTAAATGTGGTTGCACTGTCATTTGTGAATCACAACTGGGATTATTTAGATTTCTTACTTGAGCTAGATTGCTTAGAGACCGGATCCTATTGATTCCATTGAAGTTTGATATTTGCTGCTCAAATCTATATACTCTCACTGATTAAGTGAGAAAAATCTGAACGTCGTTAGTTGGAGTGACTTGTAGAAAGAAATGTTGGTTCCCCCAAAAATTTTGATGACCATTTAATCGTTTCCTTAATTGTTTCTCAGGCTTAAAGTCTGACAGTTAGCCATTCATAGGAATGTGCAACTTACTTAATATTTCTTAGCTTATTGGGGTATCCATTCAGTAGGGATGGCAATTACCTCCGCTCCGTCCCAGCCTCCGACCTCCTTGCCCCGATCCGAGCAGGAAATGGGGCGGGGATGGTATTTGCTTCCCCCGATCCGTTTCAACCCAATCCGACTCCGATGATAGTTATTACTAATTTTTATGTGTATGTCTATATATATTTCGTTATTTTGATATAACAAGAGCAAAATACCCGATAATAAATCACTATTTTATGTCTTTGTTTACTTTGGTGATATTTTTTTAACTATCATTACTTATCAATATCTTGTTTTCTTGTGAAAACATTCTAAAGAACAAAGTTATTGAATATTTGCATGGTAAGTGGAGAGTAAGTGGAGAGCCGATTTATCTCCAAACCCGACACATCTCCGATTTCCCCCGCTTTGAGTCTGCCTCCGAAAGGAACGGGGCGGGTATGGGGTAGGGAAAATCCGATTCCGATCCGCCCCGTTGCCATCCCTACCATTCAGGTTGTTTTGGGTATTTTTGTCAGCTTTAATGATGCTTCTTTCCTATTTTTAGAAAAAAATTGATTATTCGTAATCATTGGCATCATTTCTTAGCTAATCTTTAAGCTTACATAAGATTACTTCTAGAACCTAATGTTGAATCCATTTGCTCTCTAAGATTAGATGATCTTCTTTCACATTTCCATTTCTATGGTCAAGATCCATGAGACGGATTGGACAGATGGTACTGGTGGTTTGTGCTTTTATGCATGCTTTCAGTTTTAAATTGTATGCATAGTGTTTAATATGGAGTAAAGCTTGGTTTCATCTCACTAAATTGCGAACAAGTGAGCTATACACAATCTTGGTTGAAAGTGGCTAGATGACTAGAGCTCGAGCTAGGCTATGTCAAGCTTGAGCTAGGCTTTGCAGTCCTTTTCTTAATGAACTGATCAATTTATGCTAGGTGCATGCAGTGTGTAAGTAAACTATCTGTTCTTTTGTAGAAGTTTCTGCTTTTATTTTCTTCCGCATACAAAGTTTGAACTACGAAGATTGGTGCATGTTTTGGATGGATACTAGGCAGTGAGTAGACATGCCATGTCCAATGGCTGTAAAAATGGGAATGGTGTTTTTTTAATGGAAGATGAAGTTTGAAAAGTACCATGAGTTGTTTCGTTCTTTTGTGGCCAAGACTTGTCCACCAGATGCTCAAAATTTCAAGGGAAATTATTGTGGGCGACACGGGCTTCATTGAGGATTTTGATTAATGCTTTCCTGTGTGCTTCTGATGCCATCAAAAGCCCTAACATACTTGAGCTGGCCTTATTGAGCTCTTGATGATCCTCTAGGATTCCATAATTTCTTCTTTAGTCACCGTTTGCTTAGGTTGACTATCTGTCAATTTCATCGTTACCTTTCTTCCTCCTTGAGTAGTTTCAAGCCTTTTGGGGTATAACATCTTCCAGAACATTTCTTCCGTCAATATCTGGTAATACCTGAAGGTTCTCAATTGTCGTACACTAGGAAGTGGTTCTTATTTTCCAGAGTGATCTAAAAGGGGATAAATGCAACAAATTCAATGGACATACCTCCACTGATTAGGAAAATAAGGACAATAAAGTGCCTGCAGGGTGAGATTAATATCAATGAAAACCAGTTTGTTGTTTTATTATCAGTCCTGTCGTCACTGTAATGCTATGGTAGCAGATTGAGTGCAACTGGTGCAGGTAGTTACATGCAGAAACGAGGTTTCTCTTGTTGCTTTTTAGCTAATTCTATACCATGTGTCTGCATAGGAATGCGAGATTACATTTTTAATCATTTTGCTGTAGTCTGTAGATTCAAAGGTTCAATAAATTTGGTACAAGCTTAACTTGTGGAATTCAACTTCTATTGTTGCTTGATTGGTGATCCTGAAATTGCTTGACATGGCTGGGCTTCCAAAATTCTTGGAAGCCTTTTGACGTGTATTCAAAAGGGGGTTGCTTTGGATTAAAGAAAAGACACACGGTGTCGACGCAGCGCATACTTTCTTGTTACGCTGATGTGGAAAGAGGCTACTGCTGTATTATTTCTGGTCTTTACAAATGGCAGCAAGTCGTTAAGTACATTCTTGACCCATGTTTTATAACACATGATGTTATATGGTGAATTGATAAACTGTATTAAACCTTATTTTTCATCAAGAAGCTAAATGTTAATCATCAGACAGCAGTTGTTGAATGCGGAATGTTGCATGTTCTTATTCCTCGGCTTTCTTTCTAGCACGATATTACTTTTCTCGGTTTAAGAGTGTTTTTTTGGTGAGTTAAATTTATTAGAACAAAACAGAGCACATGTCCACTGGGGTAGCAATCCACACCCAGACCAACTGGGAAAGGCCCCCAGGAAAACAGCTACCAACAAGACCAGGCTCCCTACCTAGGAAACAACCAACAAGGAAAACAAAACAAAGCCAGAACCATCCCTGAAACTAAGTTCTGTAACTCCAAGCAAAAGAATTAGCAAAAGATATTACAAGAGACGTTCCAAGATATTACAAGAGACGTTCCTTGATGTTCTTCCAAGCACTAATGCAAGCCCTTATGTCAGACACAATCTTCTGCAGAAAAACATCCAAATCTTCCTAATTATTCTGAAAAACTCTGAGGTTCCTTTTTGCCCTTGTAGATGGTACAAGGTAGCAGCAGCAAGAGACAACTTATAGAGAGTTTGGTGCAACCCTCACCCCTCCTATTCTGAGTAGTCCACTCCTTCTCCTGCAGCAAGCAACCAGATTCTCTACGAACATTGTTCCTTTCGATAAGCTTTTCGACACATGAGAAAACAAATGATCATGGCTCTCAATACCACCATCATAAAGCAAACAACTACTATCATGAAGAAACCCTCAAGACTGCAATCTTTGGTAGAAAGTCTACCCCACACAGCTATTGAGTGGATTATGCCCCACCTTGGCACAAAATGTTTAAACCAGATTGACTGTGACCTAGAGACTTCAGGAGAAGGCTGCCAAGCGGACATGATAGAGAATGCACCATTAGAATAGATGTGAAATACTTCATTACATCTATTACTATTACCATTACTTCTTCCATTACGGCTTCAACGTTTGGTTGTTCATGTGAAGTTTTTCGTTTATGTTTTGATTGTTAGGGGTGTGGAATGTTGTTCCTGGCATGTTATTTCTGGTATACTAGTTCTCATGACTGCTAAATGTACATCTTTTGACCAATTCTTGAACTAGTGCGAGCTGGTAATTTGGATATTTCATGATGTTTCGCAAAAGTTGCAGCATGTATTTTTTTTGATGCAGTGATTGCCCTTCCTGCTTTGTCTCACTCAAAGATTCTATTGCCCTTCAGAATCATGCCACCAAATGAATCTAGTCCACATATTTTACTTTCTGGGTTCATTCCCCAAGAAGTCAAATTTGATGGGCGGAATTCTGCATATTTTTTGGTACCCTGACTTTCCTCTTGCAAAAAGTCTCCAAGACCAATTAAGCCTTCTCATTCTACCCCACGATTAATGTCGTCCATTCAGTACTTTGTCAAGTGCCTACTGTCATGGAAAAGTCTTGAATAGCTCATATTCCAAACGTTAATGAATCTGAACACACAAAGAAAGCATGGTTTAATGGCTTAAGTGGTTTCCCAATTCGCCAAATCCATGATTCATTACAGTTTGTGTGTTTTTCATTGAACTTAAGGTCTGATTGATTGTGTGGTCTTCAATTCTTTATCAAAGGATAACCATGTGCTCATGCGATCCTTGTGCCCAAACGTGCGAAAACAGAGACAGTAAAAAACATTTGTTGGCTCATTAAATACCTTGGCTAATTTGCCAAACGTATACTTAAGGGCTGAAGCTAGGGGCAGAAACGGAGTCAGGATTTTACCTTTGTGGTGGTGAAAATATGTACTTAAAAAATAAAAAGATAAATTGCATTATGAACATTCATCATATTTCACATGCCCCCCTGTATTTGGCTTGTACTTTTTGTTTTGGGCATCTTTTTATGGGGAAAAACTAGAAGATGAAAGATTAAAAAAATTCTAGCGGTGGCGAGTCTATATTAATTCGGGAAAAAATGTTTATTTCTTATAAAATAATTGCATTTTTTTGAAAATTTTGTGATGGCGGCCGTCACCATTTTGTTCCCCTGGCTCCATCCTTGGCTAGGGGTGTGAAATTGAAGCCTGAAACCACACCGTTTGAGGGCACCCGCTGTCCCTGCTGCCCTTTGATTGTGTGGTCTTCAATTCTTGTGAAGACCTGCTAATGCAACGGTGTTGACTCGCCAAATTCCCATTATACCCTTGCAAGGGAACCTTGATGTCTAATAACAGAGAAGAATCTGTCTCCAAACAAAACTAACCATCCATTGCTGCTTTAAGCAAGAAGCTCTTCCCTACATAAGTAAATGACTTCCAAACCAATATTAGTTTTTTTTCTGATACCTTTATATGTGTTACTGAATCCCATAGCCATGGCTGTAGATGAAAACCAGTTCGTCTTCCATGGCTTCGATGGAGCCAATATTCGCCTTGATGGAGTTGCAAAAATCCATTCCAATGGTCTTTTGCAGCTAACCAACATTTCAAAGTTTTATCAAATCGGTCGTGCTTTCTACCAGCTTCCTATAACATTTGATAAATCCTCGTCCGCGTTACCCCAAGCTCTTTCATTTTCCACCAATTTTGTGTTTGCCATTGTCCCTGAGTTAACAAATCGTAGTGCTCACGGAATGGCCTTTGCCATCTCACCATCTGTGGACTTCACTGGAGCTGCAACAGGCCAGTATCTTGGGCTCCTCAATTCTTCTAACAATGGGCTCCCTTTCAACCATCTGTTGGCAGTTGAGCTTGATACCATTATGAATTCTGAATTCAATGATAGGGATGATAACCATGTTGGAATCGATGTTAACAGCTTAAAATCAAATGTGTCTGCTACCGCTATGTATTTCTCCAACAGGGATCAGATTAACCAGACCTTGGAGCTTGTAAGTGGGAGTCCAATTCAGGTTTGGATAGCGTATGATGGATTTGAGAATGTTCTCAACGTAACGCTAGCTCCTATTACAAGCCCAAAACCAGATCAGTCCCTCCTGTCAACACACATCAATCTTTCTTCAATTCTGTTGGATTCCATGTATGTTGGTTTCTCTGCTGCTACGGGAGTAGTTTCAGGGAACCACTATATTCTTGGTTGGAGCTTCAATAAAAGTGGCAAAGCGCAGGACCTAGACGTTTCAAAGCTTCCTTCACTTCCTCATCAAAGAAAACCAAGACAGAAACTCGGTCTAGGAATTACAGTTTCAGTGGCAATAGTATTCCTTGGGCTAACTATCACAATTGCAGGGACATTTTACATGTTGAGGAGGAAAAAGTATGAAGAAATACGTGAAGATTGGGAAAGCGAGTATGGCCCTCATAGGTTTTCCTATAAGGATCTCTTCAAAGCTACCAGAGGTTTCGTAGACGAAGAGCTTCTTGGAGCAGGAGGTTTTGGAAAGGTTTATAGAGGAGTACTTCCCTCTTCAAATCAACAAGTTGCAGTCAAGAAAGTATCCCATGATTCAAAACAAGGGATGAGGGAGTTTGTGGCCGAAATTGCTAGCATGGGAAGGCTAAGGCACAGGAACTTGGTTCAGCTCCTTGGCTATACCCGGCGGAAGGGAGAGCTGCTCTTGGTATATGATTATATGCCGAACGGAAGCCTTGACAAGTTCCTATTTAGCCATGAACGGGGAATCCTCAACTGGGCGCAACGTTATCGCATCATTAGAGGAGTAGCATCCGCCCTTCTGTATCTGCACGAAGAATGGGAACAAGTTGTTCTTCACAGAGACGTGAAGGCTAGTAATGTTCTATTAGACGCTGATCTAAACGGAAGGCTAGGGGATTTCGGTCTTGCTAGATTATACGATCATGGAGCAAACCCAGAAAGTACCCATGTGGTAGGGACAGTTGGGTACCTTGCACCAGAGCTTACTCGAATCGGAAAGGCAGCCACAAGCACTGATGTGTTTGCTTTTGGTGCATTCATACTCGAAGTAGCTTGTGGAAGGAGACCCATACAGCCACAACGGTCACCAGAAGAGGTTGTTTTGGTTGATTGGGTTTTTGAGAATTGGAAAGAAGGAAAGATTCTGGAGACAAGTGATCCTAGTTTGGTTGGAGATCATTTGGAGGAGGAAATGGAGTTGGTTTTGAAATTAGGCCTGCTTTGCTCAGGGTCTAATGCAGCAACAAGACCTAGCATGCGGCAAGTAATGCAATACCTTGATGGAGATGTTCCGTTGCCAGAGATAAGTCATGATACCGCAAGTATTGGTGATCAAGCATCTTCTGAACTTGTCATGTCATTTCCGTCATCCACTATTAAGTCTTCGGCTCACTCCACGTCTAGCACACAGTCAATCCTCAATAGCGGTCGGTAAAATTTGAAAGATTCCAGTGCCTTGGATCATAGTTTGAATGTGTGAGACTGAAAAGAAGGATAGCTCTTGTGTAAAGGAGACATAAGTACATCAAATGCAGGATTACAAAATTGGTATATAAAGAGCATATGTACAATTTTTTTTTTGTTAGATCTTATTCTTGTGTTTAGGTGTTCAGTGGGCAAACAATGAACAAAATGCACAACTCTCCATCATGTTGCAGAGAAAAACACTGGGTCCCAGAAAGATGGATTTCTTCTTTTTGTTCAAATTGCATCCAAGACTCCAAATTGCATTAACCACTAAATACATTTCAGAAATGGCTCGACAGGAAAATGAGACTCTGTGTTCATAACAAACCTTCATACCCTGAAGGCCTAATAGAGTAGTACACAACCTCAATCCAATAATGAACACAGTCTGTGTTACACAGAACAACATTGTTACCATCATCTAACTGCTTGCCAGTAACTACTTTGCATCTCGGTAGCTTTAAATTCTTAATTGCAGTCCAAGACCAAACTAATGAGTATTTCTTTTTCTTAAATTCTTTCATCAACTAAAAACTTTGACTACTTCACAATTTATATCATGACAATGCAAGAAGTTGCTCAGACCAGAAAAAATGGCATATTCATAGTCTTCCAATATAATTCGTCATGAGTAAACAAAAAATTCCCCCAATTATTCAAGTAAATGGACAAACACATTCCACGGGAGATAAGTTTCGGAACTCCCTAGTTTCTCATTTTTGCTAAAAGTTTAAAACTAGCTGATGAATGTGAGAAGATGACCTGTCTCAAAATCCGTATTTAGACCTTTTATGACGCAACGGAATTCACGAGAGAATAGTTAGCGTACTGTTCCAAACAAAGATAGATCTTGAATCCACGAGTGTTCTTGAATCCATAAGAAGAAAGAGATTAAACTCAGAATTGTTATTGATTAAAAGCTGCTAAAATAAAGAGATTGCATGCCCTTTTATAGGGAAACTAGAGCGAATACTACTAAACAATAAAGTATGTCGGAAATTGGGAAAACTCCCCAAATTGAAAACTAGAATCAATTACCTGAAGAAAACACACAACAATAAGTCAAAGTGGCAATCCATAATCAGAAGTTTACCATATGGACCCATTGACAACTGCTTCGTAATTGTACATCTGCAGAAGAAGAAGATTTTAGTCAGTTTACATATGCAACAGATGGTGAATTAATTTGACACATTTCATGTATCTGCATATAGAAGGAAATGATAATATGTCACGTATCATTTATCGGTCTATCCCCATTCCCCATAAAGGAGGGATGTGATAATGTCGTAGTTCATATATGTTGGTGCATAATTTGGAATCTTCAGACTTGAATGTTGGTGTAAAAATTGTATAATCAATGGAAGTGGATAAAAATGGAGAGATAAATTATTACTTCAAGACGTGTTACATTGTCGCTGTCCTTAAGACGATATTCGCCCCCACCAATTCGAGTGAATTTGTTGTGCACCGGGTTACTAGCGAACTCGACTCAAAGATACAATGAAGCTCAGTCCCAATTGACTGTTTGTTCAACTGCATCATGCACAGATGAAGAAGAACCAGAACACCTCTGAATTTTACGAGCCAACCAAAAATATAGTATGTAGGAGATAATTCTAGAGAGAAACAACAACTAGAATCATAAACGTTTTTTCTATGTTGAAAATTGGTGAAACCACTAGCCTTTATATAGGCATAGACTTGTGACCATTCACCAATGGTCAAATCTTTACATTCAAACCATTGTGACCATTCACGAATAGTTAAACCTATTCATTTAAACCCAATGGTCACACCATTTAAATCCAATAGTCATGTCTATTAATTTATCCCGAATAGACACACCATTTGGTTTAAACCATTCAAATCCAATGGTCGCTTCTATTCATTTATCCCTAACAGTCGCACCTTTTAGTATAATCATGTCTATTCATTTCACCTGAATAGACACACCATTTGCACTAAAATCTAATAACCATGTCTATTCATTTAACTTGAATAAACACACTTTTTGGATTAAAACCGTTCACCAGTAATACCATTTAATATTTTGAAAATGTTCCAACATTGAATGCCTTGACGGAATATGCTTTGAGTCACGTTACAATGTCGCTTTAGAAAAACATTATTTGCCCCCATCTTTGGTGTGCACTGGGTTGCAGGAGGATACAACGAAGCCCGATTTGCCCTTCTGCCCGCATTTGCCCTTCTGCCCGCATTTGCACAATCGAAGGACAGACATAATAGTGAGCCAAAAAGAAATCAAACGAACCAAGGGACTATTAAATCTGTTTCTGTAGAAGAACGGAAAAACAATACAAGAAAGCAACTAATTAGAGTGAGGGAGAGTGTTTCGGGAATCTGGGCTCTATTTATAGACCTAGATGCACCTAATCGAATGGGATTGCACCCTATAGCCGTAAGATTAGATCCTACGGTGCGGATCGCACCCTTTTGAACCAGTGCCGTAACCGCCCACACCTAATCGTTTCACCCGAACCAATGTGCGAATTGACAATATCGTGGACCGTTCAATTAGGATTGACGGCCGCTATAGTACCTATTCTAGCAAGCGCACCCAGTGTACGTGCCTCGCGCCGACATGCTAAGTGAGCCATCAAAATGCCACATAGTCTACTGCCACACTTACACACAAGGGCGTGATGCACCGGCTGAGCCAAGCCAATCTAGAGCTAAGCTGATAAAGTGAACTTAGTAGATGTGCTCCATATATAAGCCACTCAAGCAATGTGGGGTTGCCCTAAACTCAAAAGTAAGCTTTCTCAAGAACAAGGAAGGTTTTAAAAACCACCCAAATGAAAACCCATTTATTTTGGTAAATCCCAATGATATACATACTTACACAACTACATAAGGTGATAGACAAATCGTACAATACAAAAGATGAACCTTAACTAGGAGAAACAAACATCTTATGCATGTACTTTTGCATCACAATATTTGGACATTTACTAGGCTGCAACATGCACAAGGGTTTTCGGGCATAATCATCAAGTTTGGGCCGATTATGGGCTCGTTGATAAAAGTGGTATTTTGTGCAGTTTTCAATTGAAAGATTTCTGGGCTTCCGAGGCTTCACCTTGTCTAACTAATCATAGAATTAGACCATCACTTGTTCTACATCTGTACATCAGATTTATAGTTGAGGGACGAAGTAAGTTAAAAGTGATTTTACCCCGACTGTTAATGTACTTCCCGATTCTCAGTTCTCACTTTACTCTATCAATCTAGCTAGGGTGCAACACCTGATTCATGGAGTTGAACAATGAGAAAAATTTGCAGAAAAGCAAAAATAGTTTACATTTGAACATGATTTGCAGAAAAGCAAAAATAGTTAAGGGTGTTAGACTTTTGTTTTAGGATAATAAGTACATAAAGACAAATTGGTTTGAATTTCAAACACATTTCACGGATAATAATACTTCTCAGATATCGATACACCTTTTATACATTATGCTCCACCTATTGGGTGGAGATTAGCATTTTTCTTTTTTGTAATGAAGAGTGTCTTGATGACTAATCTCTTTAGCTACTCCCACAGCCCTTTCCACGCTTTTGTGTGAGGTGAGGTGGCTCAAAGTATAAATCGTTGTCATCTTGTTGAGGAGAATCGGCCATGCGACTATGGAATGATAGACAAGTTAACCAATCACTGCGACAAATGAATAGGATTTGTCTCTCTAGATAGCTGTTTACACCACATTTTATCGTATATCGATATCGATAAAAAGATGATAATTGTGAAAAAATCTACTTACAAATAATGAGCATATACTAGTATTAGAATTAGCATTAGTACTTTTTTTATATTATTTTTTGTACTTTTATTACATGTGTAGGACACGTGGCTTCTCCTACACATTTGTAAGTTGAAGAGGACAAGTGGAAGCAAGAGATTGAAGAAAACGTACAAGAGAAGGAAAGAAGTTATTTCCTACATTTTATTGTTTCCTATAAATAGCCTCATTTGGCTTCATCGTAAACTCTCTCAACAAATCAATGTCTTTACCTTTATTTGTTCTTCAATTTTTGTCTTACTAATCCAATTTTGGGTTATAATTAGGAGTAGGAGTAGAACTAATTTAGATATCCTACTATCGATTCGTTCTTGAAGATTGACGTTTGCCACGTAACATCAATTTTCTTTTATGTGTCTATATTCCATCCGAAGATTAACGGAAGTCTCTTTCGTTTATCTTCAATTATTTCCATCCATTTTGCATTTGATTCGCTTGCCATTTTACATCCGGTGAAGTCCTGAAATACGGCGTGGAGCCACGGATTGGCAGCCGCATTTTCGCCCTTATTTTTTTTATTGTTAATTAACTTTGTTTTCCGAAATCCTTATCGATTTCGATGGAGGGGAAAAACAGTTAAACAATTTTTGGTGTTAGGAGGAGGGCACATTACTAAATTGAAACTGATTGCAAAGACCAAAAGTGAAATGAAAGCCTTGCAGGGCTTGAATAATTTATTCATTCAAACAAGCCTACTCCGCCAGTTCAAAAATTTAGTGAAAAAAGAAGCCTTGTAAGGCATGAAGGCCATTCGGTGGCCATTTCAAAAACAAAAAGGCAATAGGGGGGCTATTCGGAGGCTATTCGGTGGCCTGTTTGTAAAAAATTTCAACCCTGCATGAAAGGCTTGAACAATTCGAAATGCGCCGTTTGTGGTAAAAAAACATATAGACAAATGGCCATGAATTAGAGCAGAAAGTGGAGCCAAATGTGAGGGTTTCAAATAGAAAGGAAAATTAGCCGTGTGCACGGAAGGTTGAATAATCTATTCGTTCAAAATAGGCCATTAGTAGAGTTTGCTTATTAATTGGAACAATCTATAATTGTTTGGTCTTCAATTAAGTGTGCACAAAAAAGTTTGATTTCATAATGCCGAAAACAAAGTCTGAAGGCTATCAGAGCCTTAAGTTCATTACATGGCCACCATTTTTCGGACTCACAAGGCTACAAAAATGGCTTTCTTGGGTTTGATCATCAACATTGCAGGGTCTATTATGTTGTACTAATTTCATATTTCGCCCTTTATAGAGATGAAATTTTCTTTGCCGATCAAAAAAAAAAAACAAAACATTGCTTTTATATATATATTTTTGTAAGATCAATTGTGAACCAAAATTAGAGAGGTTCATAATTTGCAAGTAAAGATGAAAGAATTCCAGCCTATATGGTAAGGAATTTGGTGATAAGTTAGACGGATGGGTGGCCATCAATTAATTGATAATGAAAGGGCGACTATTCTCCATTAGTAGTAACGTGGAAAGCCATGACAATGGCTTTGAAGGGTTTTGAAGACTGCCTATGAAAAAGGTTTATAAAAATAAAGTATCTGATATTTTTTTTTAAGTTCATTTTTGAATGAGTGAAGGCCAAAAATTAATGCTTTACACTAGTCATTCCCGATCATTCCTTGGAAGGGATGAGTTCATGTTGCGGCCAAATTATATACATTGGGCCAAATTATGGAAGAAAAAAAAAAAGACCGTCTTTTAACAATGAATTTGGGGGGCAAAAACTTACATTTGGAAAGTAAAGTTGAGAAAATAAAGTGACTTGTGAAAATAACTTGGCTATGAATTTTCAAGTTTAAGCCACTAATGGTAGAAATAAAAAATTAAATCCCACTCCGGCGATATTGGTTAAGGAACCAAGAATGGTGAAACCTTAATCATGGAGTGTGTGTAGAAGCCAAGTATGACTACAATTAGCCTTCATTTTACTGCCTATATTTCACCATTTTACAGCTAGCCTTCATTTGGGTTTAGGCTAAATAAGTATCTATTTATTCAGGTAGTTAATTTTTGCTAGAAATGGTCATTATGTTTTCTTGTAGTCACATTTCATTCTTCATGTTTCCTCTGGACATTAGGAAAGTAGGAGTTGAAATTGAAAGAACAATCGATAGACCAATACATCCAATAAGTCGCCATCCTGTGACTATTGACAGTGGTTTTAAAGCCATGAAGGGTTTGTTGTATCAGTCGATTATCTAAACAATTGCCCGGTATCATTTTTTGTGTTCGTCAAAATGAATTCTGGGGCAATTGTTTGAACAATAAAAATTATCACCCATCGATATCGATAAAAGGGTAATTAGTAGAAATTATCACCCATTGATAACAATTTCAATCGATTAGAATAATTGCCCAGTATTATTTTTAGGTTCGCCAAAATGAATTGGGGGGCAATTATTTGCGATAAAAAATTATCACCTATTGATATCGATAGCAAGATGATTAATTATTCAATTGGGTTAGCCCTTAACCCAAATGAATAAGCGGGGCATTGTTAACACCACACTTTACCGCCTATCGATATCGATAACAAGGTGATAATTGTGAAAAAATCTACTTAAAAATAATTAGTATTAGTATTAGAATTAACACTTTTATTATTATTGTTTGTACTTTTATTACATGTGTAAGACACATGGCTTCTTCTACACATTTGAAAGTTGAAGACAAAAAGTGGAAGCAAGAGATTGAAAGAGTGCAAGAGAAGGAAATAAATTATTTCCTACATTTTGGTGTTTCCTATAACTAGTCTCATTTGGCTTCATTGTAAACTTTCTCAACAAATCAAAATCTTTATTTTTATTTGTTCTTCAATTTTTGTCTTACTAACCCAATTTTGGGTTATAATTAGGAGCTGGATTAGAAGTAATTTAGATCTTACTACTGATTCGTTCTCGAAGATTGGCGTTTGCCACATAACATCAATTTTCTTTTATGTGTCGATATTCCATCCGAAGATTAACGGAAGTCTCTTTCGTTTGTCTTCAATTATTTCCATCCATTTTGCATTTGATTCGATTGCCATTTTACATCCGGTGAAGTCCTCAAATACGGCGTGGAACCACGGATTCGCAACCGCATTTTTGCCCTTGTTTTTTTGTTGTTAACTTTATTTCCCGAAATCCTTAATGAATTCGATTGAGGGAAAAATAGGTAATCAACAGCCTCCTTCAGAACCACGCTACCAAATGAATCCAGTCCACATATTTTACTTCCTCGGTTCATTCAATCAAGATGAATATGACGGGCTAAATTCCATATATTTTACTTCCTCGGTTCATTATTGACTTGGTCTCTTCTGTAGTGCTCGTGTTCTCCTTCACCCCCTTTTTTTTTTTTTTTGCTAAGTAAAATTTATTAATCTTTGAAAACAAATTACAAAGATTAAAAGGGTCCGAGACTAGACTCAAAAGGGGAAATACTTAACAAGAAACAACATGGATGGTAAGAAACCAGCCACAACACTGAAAAAGAAAAAACACCCAAGATGACCAAAACTCCAGAAGGACCACAAAGCCACCCAAAAAACTACAAGAATACAAGAAACATCCTAGAGGCTCCTTCCCTAAAGCCAACCAAGAAAAGCAGAAACTAGAAAGCACCAAAACCCAAACCGAGAAGCAAAAACCCCCAAAACACCGAAACCTCCAACCCAAAAAAACTGCTGACAACGGAATCCGTACCATATAGCACCCACACACAACAAAAACTAGATCATAACTCCACTGAAATGGAGGTCTCATCCTCCAACTCCTCAAGCGCTACAATTTCCTGTTCAGAAATATCAACTCCATACAATTCTAAATAATTCTTAATGTTGTAGCTCTCCCTTCCAAGAAATTTAACACCACACAAAGTACTCACCTCCATACTCTTACGAGCTTACTTGGTTAAACTCAAATTCCTAATGCGACTATCAACTTCCTCTTTAGCAAAAGAGTGAGTCCATCATTACTACCTTTATTTAAGCCCAGCTTCAAACTCCTTGAATTGTTCTCTTTAAGGTTCCGGCTAATCGTCCTAGAAAACATCGCCGCTTTTAAGAGATTTTTACTCCAAATGTATTCACTTCATCTCTCTCTGATTGTGGATCATCCTCACATCTCCAACACAGTATTCTCAGGAATATTCGGGCTCAAAGTTGAACCTATCCTACACCTACCATGAGAAATGCTGAATTTTTTTTATTGCAACCACACCGTGTCTCCTATAATTCTATCGTGCCAGAATCTATCTATACTAGTAAGAACGTGTATAACACAAGACACATTTTCCTTTTTCCCACAAAAAAAATTAGAAAATTCCACAAAAATCCACCTCGGCCACTAACATTTTCTCTCGGTATAATGGTTTTCCAGTGAACAACGCCCAAAAAATACTTTATCAGAAGTTCAGAACCACGCCACCAAATGAATCTAGTCCACATATTTTACTTTCTGGGTTCATCCCCAAGAAGTCGAATTTGTTGGGCGGAATTCTGCATATTTTTTGGTACCCTGATCGTCCTCTTGCAAAAACTCTCCAAGACCAATTAAGCCCTCTCATTGTACCCCACGATTAATGTCGTCCATTCAGTACGTTGTCAAGTGCCTACTGTCATGGAAAAGTCTTGAATAGCTCATATTTCAAACGATAATGAATCTGAACACACCAAGAAAGCACGCTGTAAAGGCTTTGGTTGCCTAATTGGCTAAGTCATGATGTGAAAATATCCAACTCAAAATTAATTGACAATGAGTGAAGAGGTCCCAGTATATATTAAGTGATCACCCATTCCTCTCCTAAGCAATGTGAGACAATATTTCTTAACATCCCCCTCACACTTTTGGGGTCCTATCATCGTGCAACCTTTTTGCTGGTCTGTCGTGGAGTGTGGATTGTGATTTTTTTTCCCTTTTAATGTGGAGTGGAATGGGCCCTACTCTGATACCATGTGGAAACATCCAACTCAAAACCAATTGACAATGAGTGGAGAGGTCCCAACATATATTAAGTGATCATCCATTCCTCTCCTAAGCAATGTGAGACAATATTTCTTAGCACATGATTCATTACAGTTTGTGTGGTTTTCATTGAACATATGGTTTGATTGATTGTGTGGTCTTCAATTGTTTATCAAAGAATAACCGTGAGAGGAATGACATGGTGACTGTCACATCGGAATCACAGTGTAGCTATTATAAGTCCCAAACTTTGGTTTCTTTAGAAGACCTGCTGGACTCGCCAAATTCCCATAATAACAGAGAAGAATCTATCTCCAAACAAAACTAACCATCCATTGCTGCAAGCAAGAAGCTCTTCCCTACATCACTCAATGACTTCCACACCAATATCAGTTTATTTTCTCATACTTTCATATGTTTGCTCGAATCCCCTAGCCGTCGCAGTAGATGAAGACCAGTTCATCTACAATGGCTTCAATGGAGCCAAGATTCACCTTGATGGGGTTGCAAAAATCCATTCCAATGGTCTTTTGCAGCTAACCAACACTAGTTCAAAGGAAGGTCGTGCTTTCTACCAGTTACCTATAAGATTCAGTACATCCTCATCCAGGTTACCCCAAGCTCTTTCATTTTCCACCAATTTTGTGTTTGCCATTGTCCCTGAGATAACAAATCTCAGTACTGACGGAATGGCCTTTGCCATCTCACCATCTGTGGACTTCACTCGAGCGGCGGGAAACCAGTATCTTGGGCTTCTCAATTCTCCTAACAATAATCCCACTTCCAACCATCTGTTGGCAATTGAGCTTGATACCTATCGGAATCCTGAATTCAATGATATGGATGATAACCATGTTGGAATTGATGTTAACAGCTTAACATCATATGTGTCCGCTACCGTTACGTATTACTCCAATAGGGAACGTATAAACCGGAGCTTGGATCTTAACAGTGGGAGTCCGATGCAAGTTTGGATAGAGTATGATGGATTTGAGAATGTTTTCAATGTAACGCTAGCTCCTACTACAAGCCCAAAACCAGATCAGTCTCTCCTGTCAACACACATCAATCTTTCTTCAATTTTGTTGGATCCCATGTATGTTGGTTTCTCTGCTGCTACAGGACCAGTTGCAGCGAACCACTATATTCTTGGTTGGAGCTTCAATAAAAGTGGGAAAGCGCAGGGCCTAGAAGTTTCAAAGCTTCCTAAGCTTCCTTCAGTTCCTCATCAAAGAAAATCAAGACAGAAACTCGGTCTAGGAATTACAGTTTCAGTGCCAATAGTATTCCTTGGCTTAACTATCACAATTGCAGGGACATTTTACATGTTGAGGAGGAAAAAGTATGAAGAAATACGTGAAGATTGGGAAAGTGAGTATGGCCCTAAAAGGTTTTCCTATAAGGATCTCTTCAAAGCTACCAGAGGTTTCGTAGACGAAGAGCTTCTTGGAGCAGGAGGTTTTGGAAAGGTTTATAGAGGAGTACTTCCCTCTTCAAATCAACAAGTTGCAGT
>JAXBDA010003606.1:0-33644 GCA_036023075.1 Gaultheria prostrata
AGTCGTAAGAATACTTTTTATTTTTAATTTTGTTTTGAGATTTTAAGTGTGAGAAGATTAGGAGGGAGAAAGAATGAAAAATTTAGGAAAGAGAGAGATTTAAAAAGATAGGAGTGAGAGATATTGATATAAATTAGGAAAGATTAGGAGAGAGAAATATTAGGAAAATCATGAGAGAAATATTAGAAAAATTAGGAGAGAGAAAGGGTATTTTGGAGTTTATTTGAATTTCAGGATGGTATCATAAGTATTCAAATCTCATAGGATGGAATCATAATGATATTATTTGTGTAGGATGTCTAATTAACTCTCCCTTTTTTGTTTGCTATGATAATCAGAGAAATGAAAAGTAAAAGGCAGTAATATTGGCTTCTTATTGTCCTAGCATTGACTTACTTACAATTCTATATAATAAGTTTAATATAACTATTTATTTAAATATCTTGAATTTTATAGAACATACATAGGAATTGCGTACTACTTAAATAATTTTTTTAAGGGAAAATTACCTAAAAAAATTCTAGGTTTTGTAACACATTAAATCCTAGCTAGGCTTTTAACAACATGGTTTTTTCCTCAAATTTCCGGCCTCTGTCTTGTGCAGTTTGGTTCATATTATAGCTGAGGGGGGAACTAGGACAAAGACACAGGGTTGGTGTTGTCCCTTCGGAGATAGCATGGATGTTGGCCGATCACAGCGATCCGTGGTCAGCCATGGACGGCTCAGATCACATTTCGTCCAAACAAATCTAAACCGTCCGCTGCCGAACAAATCTGAGCCGTCAATAGCCGACCACGGACGACACCATCCCCCACTCCCTTTGTGTTTGGTCTTGGTTTTAAGGGAATGTTTTGGATAAAAAAAGAAAAGAGAGAGAGAGAGAGAGAGAGAGAAATGAAAGTAGTGATTGAAAAGAAAACTTATTGGGGACCATATTGAGAAAGTCTACGGCTTTGAATGAGGAAAATGAAGGTTCTCGATAGTTATATTCCCGTCATAAGATAAGGTCCATGAGGAGTCAACGGAAGTAACAGAACATTAACAGATGTTGAGGATTGTAATCGAAAAGAAAGCTCAGAGGTTTAAATGTGCACATTAAAAAGTCTACGGTTTAATGTGTTACACTTACAAGGATGAAACCCTAGAGGCTTGTTCGTTTGAGTTTTCGGAACCGGTTTTGGAAAACCCGGCTTTGTTCGGTTTTCAACAAGGGTTTTCAAAGGTTTTGAGAACCGGATGGGTTTTCAAAGGTTTTGAGAACCACCACCGGGTTGGGTTTTCAACAAGGGTTTTCAAAGGTTTTGAAAACCGGTTCTCAAAACCCTTCCAAACAAGGTGTAGATTTTTTTAAGGTAATTTTCCCTTCTTTTTAAATATCCACAAAGAAAATAGGGCCATGTAGCATATGGATTTTAAATTTCCACAATCTAAGGGGGTGTTCAGCTAAGTGGTTTTTTGGTTTTTTAGTTTTTTGGGTGTTTAGTTTTAGTTTAAAACTAAAACTTGTTCTGCTAAGTGATTTTTTGTTTTTTTGGGTCTTTAGTTTTAGTTTAAAAACTAAAACTTGTTTCGCTAAGTGATTTTTTGGTTTTTTGAGTTGTGTTACCAAATTACCAATCTGCCCTCGTACCCTAACAACTCCTAAATGCTTGCTTTTTTTAAAGTCATGGGACACACGAACGTGAATGGGTACAAAACTTCCAATTTTTTTTTGCTAATCTCATCTTCTCATAGGTTTGTCTTTTAATAAATTTTTCAGATGATTAAAAAATGAAAACAAGTTAATCTGCTTCCGTTATAAAAAAAATTTGACAGACGTATAAGGGAGGGCAAATTTGTAATTTTACATTAGTAGGACGCATTTTGGCTGATGATACCAATTGTTTTTTTTTTAAAAAGGTTAGGCCCAGTTCCACTAACTCAAAAAGTCAAAAGCTAGCTTATTACGTTTTTCGAGACAGGTCATCCCCTCACAATACATCACATAAAAAATCTCAAAAAGCCAATGCGTTTTTCGAGTTCTCACATAAAAAAGCCAAGAAACTAAAAAACCCAAATTAGTGGAATGAATTGGTTTTTTTTGGGTAGTTTTTTGTTAGCGGAATGGAGTAGTTTTTTGTTTAAAACAAAACTGATTTTTTTTTATAGTTTTTTGTTAACGGAATGAAGTAGTGTCTGGATTAAAACTAAAACTGATTTTTTTTTTAGCGGAACGGGGCCTAATTATATACTGTATACTATAGCAAACTCTTTTAAGACACATAATCTATTTTTCATTTTTTACCAAACACTTTCACATATTCTAGTATGAGTTTTTAATCACAATTTAAAATTTAAAATCCACCAAACAATCCCAAGTCACAGATTCAAAGTTCGTATCTATCATCAAATACCTAGACATAGATTCAAAGTTCAGCCAATCCGACTGTTGAAATTGTTGATGATGCAAAATTCAGCAAATCCAACGGTCAAACACCCCTAAGTCATCGATTCAAAGTTGGTATCTTCGTGGCTTTCATCAAATACCTTGACATGGATTCCAAGTTCAGCCAATCCGACGGTTGAAATTCATGATCATGCCAAGTGCAGCAATTCCGAGGGTCAAAATACATGGACCACACAGGACATGGTTTGACCACTTAAAAGTGGGCCCATTGTGCGGGTCCACGAACATGATGATGATAGAACGTAGGGTGAGTATTTCCGTTGCACCAAAAAAAAAAAGAACGTAGGGTGAGGGTTTTCACACCTAATACAATGGTTTTTTTTTTTCCCTTATCGGCACACATAATACAATGTTGTCTACATTAATTTTTAGGGGTGGGGAAAATAGTCTTGCTTTGAAATTTAGGAGTTTGTTCTCGGTCTCAGGTTCGATTCCCCTCGCTAGTGAACTCTTAGGGTCACTGGGAGTTATACGCGGTCGTTATCTCCGGATTCCCGAAATTAGTCGAGATGAGTGCAAGCCGAATCAAATATCCAGTTATAAAAAAATGTTGCCTACATTACACTCATGGCCCCGTTAAGGAGAGGTATTAGAAGGGATATTATTTGTAGGCTCGGATAACTAATCTCGGACCCATACCTTATCCATGTTTTGGGACAATTTCGCACAGGAGTATTATTTATTGCCCGTGGAATTTAATACCTCACGGGTTGCTAATTATGAACTTTCCAACCCTATCCATAAATAATACCTCTTCTAATACCTCTTCCAATACCCCTCAATCCACCCCCGACTCTCTAATTTATCATTATCCCCTCATTTCAACTACAAAACAAATCAAGTATTTCCTCTGTCCCAAATTGTTGGTCTTGTTCAGATTTCAATATAATTTTTAAACTGTTTGCATCTTTCAATCTATAATGTTTTTAGAGATTGTAAAAACTTTATACAATAGAACTAATTGAGATTTATCAAACAAAATTCATATTTCACATAAAAATACGTTGTAAATTGAAAGATATGAACAATTTTAAATTGCATTAAAATCCAAACAAGACCACCTATTTGGGATGGAGAGAGTATTGTTTTATCCCCACTTATTACTATTGTAAAACATTCCAAGCCAAGTATCAATATAGGTTCACCCTCAATAAATAATACAGCATCCCCTACTATCCCATGTCCTTACTATTTTATCCACTCAAAACTTATCATGCATTCAATTCCTGGTAATAAAGCACCATTAGAGTACAGGTAAGATTATAGGTGTGGTCCCTTTTGTTTGGGTTGTAACATAAGTTCCCCTTTTTCAAAATTTGAGGTTCGTTTTCATGGCACACTCAGATTTCGAGTTCGAAAAGTCTAGGGACACAACTTTTGGATACAATCGACGTGCATCATGTGCATCGAATGGCTCCATTCTCATAAACTTTTTATCTAGTGACTTTTTTCGGTATAAGTTTTTGCAATTTTTTGTTTAACTTTTCATCCTTTTTTTTAAGGACAGGTCATTCATATTGACAAGATAAATAAAAATGTATAAAAAAAAATGGACTGAAGATGGAAAAAAATCATATAATACGATAATTTAGACAAAAAAAGACAGTTGTTTGGTTTTTATTTCATCTGAAGTGATTTTTGTTTTCTTTTGATCATAATTTTTTACTTTTAGACTTCTCTCGTCAAGACGGACAAAACACAAAAACTAAAAAGACAAAAAAAATTGGAGAATGGAGCCTGAACGCGGATTCGGAGTTGTGTTTTAAATTTGTTTTCCTAATCCTATCATTGCTCTTTTGAGTTGGA
Organism: Gaultheria prostrata; assembly: GCA_036023075.1. Taxonomy (NCBI): domain Eukaryota; kingdom Viridiplantae; phylum Streptophyta; class Magnoliopsida; order Ericales; family Ericaceae; genus Gaultheria; species Gaultheria prostrata. Next base: position 4,254 of record JAXBDA010003606.1, read on the forward strand.
GGACTTCAAATTGCAGGTAAGGTAATGAATAATTACCCAATGCATTTATGTCTATATACCTAATAGTACGAAAACACTACCAGGATTTTGAATCTACCATTTATGAAGGTTTCATGAACGGTCCGAACACTGCAAAATGCAGAAAAACATTTTCCTGCAAGTATTAACATCAGACTTTCAGAACTATATTATTTGTTGTGTAATAGATGAACATTTTACATTGTTGTCTGCTAAAAAGACCTAAACTTAACACTATATCAAGAATTCAAAATTCAAACACAGCTCCCAAACTACCAAGTATGTCCATAAGTTCCTTCAAATAGTTAGAAGCTACTCTCGACGTAAACTAACACGTAGTAGATACGAATCAACATATAACCACAAGAAAAGCGCAATTTTATCGTCGACTATTTTGATTACTCCAAAGGAGACCAATTCCTATATTAAGAAACTGAACTGGAAACTAAAATGTTGTTTGAAGCATGTGATAGTGAGTTCCCCATTCCACAGCTAGTCGGGAGCCCCTATAATCACACCCAATGGAGTTGCTACGCTGGTTGCCCCCTCCCACCTTGTACCAGTTCAAAAAAAAAAAAGGGAGAAAAAAAAGCCGGCAATGCTTTCCAAAAGGAGACAAAATACATTTTTGAAGATTAAAGAAAGCATTAGGGATCGGCAGCCATTGTTGTACTGGCGCATAAGGTTCGATCATACATGGCGTTGTCGGTCCCCATCCTATATACTTCTGTTTGTATTATCCACATGCATACAATCCAAGGAAAGGAATCATAATTCCTGATATAATTCTTAACATGAAAATCCTGAATGGCAGCAGAAATTCTAAATTTAAAGAACAGGAAAGACCAAATACCTGTAGGCCTCAGCATATTGCGGAACTGGCTTTTCGTTTTCCTACTTGGAAATTCCTAGCACAAATCCTTGGTAGTGCGGAAGCACCAGTTCTTGAAGATATTGTATCATGGTAGTACTACCACTTTATTGCGCTTCAATGTTAACGAACAACAGACAGGCTATTCTGCGGAAGTAATATGTAGTTTTAGGAATCATATAAGTGGACCAGCGGTTCATTTTATGAGCTGAATCGTGCCTTGATATTAAAAGAGGCGCACAAGTCCTCTTAGAAGGTGCAGTATATTCAGCTCATAAAATGAACAGAATGCAATAACGGATTACGACCCCAGACTATCACATGCTCCCCCAATGCCTTCTGGCTGGACAGAAGATGACCCCCGACACATCAAATGCCTTATATGATGTATTTAAATTCCAGACACATCAAATGCCTGATATGGTATTATGAGATTCTAAATATCGTTTCACGTAAACTATGAGAGTTTATGCATAATTCTGCAGTAACTGCAGTAAACTTACTTACCGAACACTCCACAATCCAATTTTTTTCTAAGTGAGTGTCAAAACTATAAAAGTCAGACACGAACCTCACATCCATACTCAATACTGGGCGTCCAGCTCTAGTACTTTCATACATATCAAGCTGTTCGTGACCACTCAATGTTGCCCCACTGCGCTGGTCCAAGAAAATGATCTTGAAAATTTAGGATGTGGGTTTCACTAAAAAACACTATGTTGTCTACATTACACTCAAGTGCACAGCTAAGATTGTGGGGTAAGTCCCTTTAAGATTGCAAGATACAGAACTGTTCGAAATCTGAAGTCTATTTTCATGGTACACTCATATATTGAGTTTCACTTCAATTTGCAGGTAATGGATAATATGCTAAAATAATGCATCCAAATCTATATCAGTTAAAACACTACTCCCATACTTTTGGATCTACCATTTATCAAGGTTTTATGATTGCACCAAAAACTGCTAAGTGCAGAAAATATTATCCAGGAAATACTATTACGAAAATTGCAGAGCTACATTACATGCTGTGAAATGCACTAACATTTTTCATTTGTGCGCTATAAACACTTGAAACTTAACGCTATATGTAGATCCCAAATTTAAAGGCAAAACAAGATGAAATGGAAAAATAAATATTGGTTTAAAGGCGTTTATTAAGGATAACATAACAAAAAAAAAAAAAAAATGGGCTTTTTGTTAAAAAATGATACATTGATATTCATTTAGTATTCTCTAAAATATCGACCAAAACAGAAAGATACGAACATAGCACAAAGGGACAAAGAACACAGATCTCAAACTCGCACGTATTTATCTGTGTATGTCTTCCATCAACTAGTCCTACTCACCCTCAGAAGTAAAAGAAAGAAGGAAAAAGGATAAGATAAGAACCGACATAACCAGAAGACAATTGACCATTATGTTTAATCATCATACCTGGCACTGTCCACCCCCGTCCTCTTAAACCAGTTTCTACTGTCTACATGTACATACAATCCAAATAGGGGAATCTTGATTCTTGATAATTCTTGATTAGACAATCCTGATGGCAACAACAAAAACTCAATATTTGTAAGCATCTTTAACATGAGAAAACCTAGACAACATGACACAAAACCTTTCTGTGTCAGCGTGCATCTCGTCAAAACTAGCTTAATCCTTTTCTTCCTTGGATTTATCCGGAATTACTTAAACACATGTTCCATCTTGCCTGAAGTACGAACATAAATTGCAACCTAGAACCTCTACTTTTCAGAATAGCAAGAAATGCATCGGGGAATCTGGCAAGCAAAATGAAAGGCAACGCTATGTTGGAGAGTTTGATTGCCAATTCCATAGTTGCAGAATCCTTCTACTATGGGTGATGAATCTGCTCCGGAGCCTCTTTCCCACGCTCCCAAACAAGGATCACCCAAGAATCCCATTCCCATTGAGAAAGAATAGCTTTTCTAGCAAGGAATTACCCAGTAGCTTTCCTCTCCTCGCCTATCTGCTCAAGAATTACAAGGAAATCTTGTCTCGTCTTTTCATAGTGTGGCCGAACACGTATGGAAAAGGGGCTCATACCAGCTACACAATCGAAAGACACTTGGCCTTTGCATAAGTGAGGACAAACCCCTTTTGTGTTATCTGGATCTGCATACCAAGCATAAAAAATTCCACAAGAAACGAGAAAAAAAAAAGGAGCACCAAGGCAGAGAAAATCTGCACAACGCAACATGCTAAAAAACGAATTACCTTACTTTTACTCTAGTAGTTTTTACATGACATTTACCTATATCTACCAAACTAGAACTAATACATACACTCACACAGACGATCCTAATCTTGGAGTCTAATATACTATGAAGCACCGACACTTCTAGATGTCGCCGTGTCCACGTATCGGACACGGGGACACGGCGACACGCGTGTCCCAAGGGGGACACGTATTGGACATGCCACGTGGCGTGTCCCTTAAATTAAATTATTTTTTGGAGGGGGAGACGCGGGGGACACGTCATGGACACGCGTGTCCCAATATATACACTCTCTCTCGCTGTGTATATGTAGATATATGTACCTATGTATGTATCCACATATATATGTTTTTCGTTGTTTTGTGGCCTTGTGGGTGTATATCTTACATATATGCGCATGTACCAATATATACACATGTATATAACAATATAGATACCTTACATATCAAAAGAAAAGTGTATTTATCTATGCATAAAAACTGTTACTGCACACATATATGATATATTTACATATATAATTAATTAATTATTTATTTATTTTTGCCGTGTCCCCCGCCGTGTCCGTGTCCATTTTCAGAATTTTCCGTGTCCCGTGTCCATATCCGTGTCGGTGTCCGTATCCGTATCCGTGTCCGTGCTACATAGCTAATATACCTATATCTACCAAACTAGAACTAATACATACACTCACACAGACGATCCTAATCTTGGAGTCTTGTATGTCTTCTCACTCTCCCACTGCCGTTCTCGCGTCTGCTGTCTTCTAACTCATAGTTATTGAATAAAGAAACACGATCAAATGACGGTTTTTGTTTGAACTTTTTACCCTTTTATACTCCTACGAGTTCATGAGCTCATAAATGGGATCTGAGCTACACATGTAAAGCATGGCAATAGAACAACAAAAGTAATTCAGCTATAGCTTAGTTGGAAAAAGTTACGACAAGACGGCATTCAAAAAACAAATGCTAAAAATGTTCAACTAAAACAGAAAGCAATATAACAGATTAAATGCTGCAAATCGCAGGAATAGATTACATTGACTATTTCAAGCAGCACTTCTGTCCTATATCTCTGTTCTAGCAGCGAGCAGAAATAAGACACTGAAGAAGGTACAGACTCATTGTTTAGTTTTTTGCAATTTCAAAGTTGTGGGAACATGAGAATTACTGCAGTTAGTTTCACAATAATCAACTACAGCAGCCATAACACTAAGGCCGTTAACTCTAATGTAGTTCTTCTACCAAATATATATTCACTGTTTATGAAACAGAAAGAAATCAAACCTTACATTTCAACGATAGGATTCTCACAATCAAACTTAACAACAAGAGGAATTGGATAACCAAAACAAATATCAACCCATTCCTTTTTCTTTCTGCAATAATGTATCGATTTTTTCCAAGAAGAAAACATCCCAATACTTGGGCAGATAAGAGACATCCATGAAGCACTTGCAGAATACAGAAAAATCTGGAACGATAGATCAATCTCCCCAAGTTAATCATGGTCTGCCACATATGGGTCTATTTTCCTCCCACATTTTTTTACCATGGAAATGAGAAATGATAACCAAACAGGACCTCAGACATCCAGCCTCTTTTCGTCATCAACTCCAATCTGACCTGCAGACCAGTCCAAAGGGTTCTATTAGTTTCCTAAATCCAGTATCCTTCCATGATCCCTTCACCCTTTTTAAGTAGAGTCCACTGTTCTTTCTCATCTCCACATACAACCAATTCTCTCTCATCTTATATATTTATTATTCACTGTGTGTCCAACAAACCAGCATTTTAGTCAAAGCTACAACTATTTTTCCTCAATATCTTTAAGAGTATATCCATCTTTCAATGCTACAGGAATTAGATTTATGCATCACAAATTCACCTTACATGACCCAATCACATTTGTTATACGAAACCTATCAAGTAGTTGGTGCCACTATATAGTGTCACATCACATGCTACCAAAGCTTTCATGATCAGCTAAGTCAGAGTTCCAAAGACAAGTTAAAACGGCACTTACAAAGCCAGAGTGCTCCAACAAATCCAATAACATCAATCCCTAGGTTATCATAACCATAGTTGTCAAAGGCGAAAGGCACACTGAGGCGCAAAGTCCTGTAGGTCCTTAGGTGAGAGGCGCAAGGCGAGGCGAGGGGCCTTTTTGAACCGAAGCGCAGCTATGCGAAAAAACTAGAAAAATAGCATACACCAATACTTCAAATAATAACACTAAGCCATTGAGTTTAAGACAGCATACCATCATTTGCAATTGCTTTTTCAATGATTTCTTATTTCCCATAAACTCTTGAATTTCTTGTTTTACATCGGGTGGGACTCTTTTACAAGCTGACACATCTCTATAACCTCCTACAAGGTGTTTCTTAGCCCGATTAACCCCTCCATTGGTTATTTTGCCACAAAAAAAATACATTTAAATTGGTTAGTGTTCGTGGGATCTGGCAAATGATGATACTTACCTGCAGGATCCGTTCTATTAGCTCCGCTTGACATCTAAAAACAAACAAGCAAGTATAATTTGCTATAACTAATAGCCTAATGTACTCTTTGGAAACCCCAACATGTATGAAGAAAAAAAAAAGAACCTTAATTTCAATAAAAAAAATAAAAGAATGGTCGATTTGAAAGAGGCGCGCCTCGTCACGCCTTTTTGCGCCTAGGCTGCGCTTTTTTCAAGTCGTCTCACCTGGGATCACCCTAGGCGCAATAGGTGCGCCTCTCGCCTAGGCGCGCCTTTGACAACTATCTATGATCATAACAAGCAAAGCCTCTACGGAATCGCATTCATAGCCAACTGTTTTAATTTAGGAGATTAAAACCCATATCGACCAAAAATCACATCAAACTAATTAGACCATTGCTTATTACGAGTACCTCCAAAAGTCCACAATATTTTCTTGAGTGATAACAGATACAACAGCCTGACATTCTAAGACACAGAATCACATGAACAAATTCTTAACTAGTCAAGCCACAAGAGCAGGAGCTGCAGGACCAGGATAAGCAGATATGAATGCAACAGTTTTCATCTAAATATCACCAGTAAACACCAGTTTCACTTGGCATATTGTGGAGTAAAGATGTTGAATCAGACAAGTCCAAACAATACATATATGTACATATAAAAGAGGTTAGAATATTCAAGATGATGTAACAATGAGGGAAAAAAAAAGCCTACAGAGAAGCTATAAGCATGATGAAAAATCATTACCACAATGGGATGTATATATGCCCATACAGTGTCCAAGTAAAAGCTCCTCGCTTAGCAAAGGCAAATCCCGTCCATAAGCAAATGAAGGGGCCACGGAGGATACAACTCCAAGCACAAAGGCAAGAATCTTCCTTGAAAGATAATTTTAATGATGAAGAATCAAACTTCTCATATGTTTTGGCAACTGCAAAACTCGTTGTCACCCACTAGGTCACCACCAGACCAGGTTCATGATCCATAGAGGATGACAATTGCTAAACATCTTCCCACCCGGCCAATACTCAGCTTTAATTGCACAAAAGTTAATCTAGGCAAAGAAAAACCCCTATTACCCACCTGAGCAAGAGGTCTGAACTAGGGGTGGGAATTCCAGACACCGCCCGTTAAAACAACACAAAAATGACACAAAGTTAAGAGGGTTTGGGACCTTTGGGTCAACCACTTTTTGACACGAACATGAATATGGCACGACCCGCCAACACGAAAATTGAAGGGGACGAATGCGGATTAGACTTGCGTAACTCGATAAGGACATGGATAACTGTTTAATTTTCCGTGTCGACTCGTTAACTCAAAATGACACGACTCGAACACAACTCGAGACAATGCCGGCTATGCCAACTCATAGCATGTACATGTTTTTCCTTAAAGATTAGTTTTATTCTTTTGAATTTCCTACCTAGTTGAAATTTTGAATTTCCAAAATTATACTCCCTCTGTCCCTTTTTAAGTGTTGCTTCGTAAATCCAACTTATTTTAGAGACATCATCATTACAATTTACACCTTTCACATCAATTTTTACCTCCACTTTTACCCATTAACTATTTACCCAATAACTATTTACCCAATAACTTTTCAAAAGGGCGAAATAATGATTGTACAAATTGTTACCCATTAACTTTTCTAAACACAATTAAGGGACAGCCCAAAATGAAATAGTAGACCATAAAAGAGAGACTTTGAGGGAGTATTTGGTTAACTTGTATAGGAAATATCAATGTAATTATGTAAATGCAATAAATGCATATTGTTATATAACACAACGCAGAACTTGTATTCCATGATCAAAACCAACTGAATAATAAATTTCCTAATCACATTGTTTCAATAATAAAAAAATAAAAAATTAATTATATTCATTTGGGCTAGTGTCCTAATTACTTTAAGAGCAAAATTCTTATTATATAGTTGTTGGCATCTTTTTATTATTTTAGCTGAAAACTGTAAAAATGCATTTAATATTGAGACCTATGTCTAGCTGTAGCTTAAGACATTTTTTAATGTCATGATTTAGTTATTGTTGACTATTTTTTTTTTGCTGGTTTTATCATTTCTGTGATTATAATGGTATTCAAAATGTTCTCATTTTTTTTATTGGATTAAATAAGTTGTTCAAGCGCAACATTGCCAATTGTATAATTTTCTATACATATTTAAAAAATAACTACGGGTCTTAACAGTGTCAACTTTGAACACGACACGGTTTTAAACAGGTTGGGTAAGTGATATTTGACACGTTTATGCCAACAGGTGTTTTGACATAAACTCGAAAAAACATGAAACCGCAATGACAAAACACAATGCCCGGCCCTAACCTCTCACATATTCAGTCATCTCTCTCTACAATTTTACAGTTCAAAGCAACATTAACAGGCACGTCCATGACAGAAGCAAGTATTAGTCCGGAGTTGAAATACTGTCATAAAAGTAGACAGAAGTTAAAACACATGATGAGAAATTATAACACCAGTACATAAATCTGTGGACCAACTACTACTTAAAACCTGCATAGCATTACATGGCATTTATATAGTTTTATAGCTCTCAGTAACTGATTAAGAATTACCAAAAGAAAAACCCATACTTGTGGTCACAAAAGCGAAATTCTGCAAGCAATCTACTTGATGCAGCTTCAGAGTGCCTGTCTAGAAGATAAAAAATGGCTTCCAAAACTTTGAATCAGAAAAATAGCCAGATACAAACAAACAAAAATCCTTCAAATACCAGTCCTGCAAGTCACCTTGGTTTACAACTAACAGAAACAGATATACTTCTGACGAACATTTGTATCATAACTCTTGGTAAACTCATTAGCCATTTGCAAAGGCATTCCCTAATGACAAACTGATGTATCAGGGGTTCCCTAACAAAAGGGGAAACTAAAGATAAAGCAGATGAATAACAAAAGATCCAAAAAGGAAAGATAAAGGCATTCCCTAATGCCAAACTGGTGTATCAAGGCTTTTTAACATAGGGAAGAAGACGGAAAAGAAAATATCCAAAAACGAAAAATGAAAAGAAATACAATGAAGATTACAGAGAAAGGGAGAAGAAAAAGAAGAATACCAAGCTCAAGCTACATAGAAAGAGAGATAAGATGAATACGCGAGAGGAAGGTAGAAGCAAAAAGGAGATAAGAGTTATCTAACAAAGCAAGTAGAGAAGAAACACTAAGGTGATTAAGATTGAAGACATAAGAGGGAGATTAAAAGGAAAGTGAATGGAAAATGAAATAGAAAAATAAAAGAACTATTCCCCCTTTTCTTCTTTTTCCCTTGGCCTGTGTACGGATCAAGGACTTGTGGAGGGACACATGGGAAAAGGAAGAAATAAAGTGAAAAGCTTCATATTTTCTTGGTTTTCCTATCACTTCATTTCTCAGGATAATCCTTCAGCAAAACTTCTATCCAAACACAACTTAATTTATCTTTCTATAAATTCGAATAAGAAACTTAATTTCTTTTATCCCCTTTTTGTAATATTATCCTTTGCATCCTTTTCTAATACATTTCTTTGATGGGAGTCAACAATATAAAATGTTTGCATAATGCATCCACGAGATTTAAAGCCTGCCAAGATAACTAGCGTAAAACAGAGCATTAGTCTCCACACTTGATGGAGCATATATATTTTCTCGTAACTTGACAGAGCATTAGTCTCAACACTCAACTATATAGAGCCATCCAAGATCATCCTTGCTTTCACCTTCTATTCCATATTTCCATCGAAGTGTGCTTAACAAGAACGAATGTTTAGGTCACTTGAATTAAAGATCAACAATTGTAAACACTTAATTATAGAGCTAACAAATCATAGAGTTTAGGGATTTACCATCTGTTGGAAAACCACCAGACCTGATGCTTGGCATCAATGAAAGTCATTTTTCCTCTAATTCTCCAGGGGCAATAACTGTGCAAAGTTATACCAGCAGAAGAGTATATACCATCTTATCCGATAATCAGCACTCATCTTATGAAGCATTCATTCAATTTTTATTTTGACAGATTAGTTTAAGAATCAAAGAGAGATGAACACAAGGTATAGTGGTTTGGCACAAAACACACGCCTACGATCTGTCTAGATTACCCCCTTCGGAAGTTTCTAACTAATGAAACAGAAGGTTTTCAGTTTCACTAAAAAACAATGACATCCACACAAAACCAACTACGACAATGTCAAACTAAAAGGTAATTAATTCAGACTGTCAGACCAGGTCCCAGGGTAATGCTAAAGTGTATAAAATGAAAAGAATTGCTTAAATGATAAGCGCACCTTTAAAGAGCACTCAAGGCTCCTCATATTGAATAAGTAACGCCAATGGTACTAGAAGGTAGTACAAGCCCATTACCTCTTATGAGTATGGTTAACCACTTTGGAAGGTGATTTGGGATGTGTTCACTTACCTTACTTACCAATGCTGGGAGTGACAACCCATTTTAGTCAGGGTAATCAACCACAATGTTTTGCAGTCACCACCACTCTTTCAGGCTGGTCCCAAGCTTACGACCTACTCCATCCGTCCCAATTTGTTTTTCCAATTTTGAGAACCCAACTTTTTTAGGAAACACAATGATTGCACCTACAAATGTTCAACTTTCCAACATTTTCCACAGAACTTTTTTGAAAAGTTACTTTATTTTAGAAAAACGAGGGTAAAAAGGGAATTTCATTCATCCAAAAAGTCAAATGGACTAACAATTTGGGACATGCAAAAGTCTCAAAGGGGATAAAAAAAATTGAGACGAAGGGAGTAGTATTTTTCTGAGACTCAGTCGACTTTAGTCTTGACCAGTCTCTGAGAGGAATTTTGCCAATCTTTGGACTCAATACATTGTCGTCAACAACACAAGGTTAGTCGACCAATAGTAAGAGCTAAAAGCTTACCAGTCATCTAGAACTGCCACAAGCAACCAGGTAAACACGTTGATGAATTAAGTTAACACAACCAGAACTACTCGAGTCCTTTTCATGATTACTTGATTCCCTTGTCCTTGTCTTCATAAGTTGACAAAGGTTCTCCCACGCCATTCTCCATGCCAATGAAGAACTCCCATGGCATGTTCCAGCTTGTACAACCTACCTCATGCCGATGAAGCTGTCCTGTAGCAATCTTGATGAAGATGAACAACTCATATAACTCTTCGAGGCCACCACCTCATAATTGCCCGACTATCAATGATAAATGTGTTATACACTTATATCAGATAAACCTTTCATCTCATCTAGTTTTTCTTAAGGCTATAAAGTGTATTAAACCCCTCATGAGCAACTTGGGCTCAGTTGGGTAACTAATCCCTTAATGTTGCCCCTTTGGAGAATTCTAACATTTTAAGGGGCATGTCTTCTAAAAAGGTTGGATTTGATTTTCAACATTGCCCCAAACATGTTTACTGTTAAAACTACTTTTGAAACCCAAAACCATTTTTCTTTGACTTTTCATAAAGGATATTGGAACATACCGAACTGGCAAAGGGGAATAAAGGACTACAATAGGAGACAAAAGTTGAAATACTTGTTGAAACTCATTTGCTCCAGTCAAATCAAGCTTGAGCTCAACTTACAGTTTTGATTTGTCAAGCGGCAAACAATAAGGCTCATATAGAATTAGTACTTGTAACAAGTGGTGGAGCATTACAATGCTCTTATGTAGCTTAATTTCAATTGCTTAGAACTCTATTTACCGGATAACCAAAGACCATTGTGAAGTTTCTTTAAAATTGAGCAACCTAACATGTAATGTAGTATCTTGATACTTGATATTTGCGGAGGATCGTGATAGCAGTAATTCAGGTGAAGATACCATTCCTGACAACTCAACATGCTTCTCTATCCACTATATGACTTAAGAACAACCAATCTAATTCTACTGTCATACAAATATATTATCTTACCAAGTGAAAATAACCAAGGTACATTTTTTGCACACCTTTTGGTAAACTCCAATTCACTATTAGCTTGCAGCAATTATTTTTGACATATTACAAGCTTTGATCAATACGATTCTACCAGGGAAATTAATCAGTATAAAGTGATGACCTCTCATTTTTTTTCTTTCTTTACCAAGCCGAAGGTCTTAACAAGCTATGTTGCACGGACTCGGGTGCGAGTATCGGGTACGGGTGCATATCCGAGTGTCGGATACCTATAGTTCAAAAATTGAGGATACGTGGATATGGATCCAGATTTAGATACAGGTGCGGGGATACGTTAAATATTATTTTTTTAATATATATATTTTTTATATTTTTAAATTTTATATATGAAAAATAGATATTTTCTGCATTAAATGTACATTTATATTTTTTGTTTTTGTCATCAAAGATAACAAAAGCCTATAATTTATTTTTGAAGCCTATAAAGAGTTGTTAGTATTAACCCAAACATACAAGCCCATTAGTAGTTAAAAAAAATAAATGAACCCATTGAAATATTACAAGACCAATTTTACATTTACAAAGCCCACAAGCCCAAAAGACTTAAAACCCTAAAGCCCAGAACTAAAACAAATGAAAGAAAGAGAAAGCAGCGTCGACCTCCATCTTCTTCTTCTGCTTCCTGGTTCTGAACACAGAACCAGATCTGGAGCAGCAGCGACCGACAGTAAGTTTCCCCCCCTCTCTCTCGCGTTCTCTCTCTCTCTCCTTATCGGATTTTTTCCGATGTACCGGGTGCGTATCCCGCACCCGCGTCACACCCGCACGGATCCTTCGCCAAAAATGGCGGATCCGTGCAACACAGTTAACAAGTAGGATCTTCCCGCTGTAGATGAACTAGTTTAAGCGTGCTGTGTGCAATATGCCAGTGAAAGCATGCATAAAAGTTTGACCGAAAAATTAAAAAGGCAAGACTGAAGAATTAAAAAAACCAAGAAAGACAAGCCTAATGGCCTTATCTTTTACATAAGGATGCTACGTAAGTGATCTGTCTAGTAGAGACTTTGCTTCAAATAGAGAACTACAACCCTGTTACCATACTATAACTCCAAAAGTGGAATTTCATAACACTAACCGAGACGTACGCAATTCATTCCAACAGTAAAAAAAATAACTCAATCAATCATATAAATGCAATAGTAAAAAGGAAAAAACTAACAACCGCCCTTAGGGCAGTGGATAATGTGTAAAAAGTGCATCTATATTGGGGAAGAGTGCATTGATATCTGTGAAAGTGTAATGATAGGCGTGAAATGTGTAATAAAATTCTAATTTGTTTGGCATTATATGTTTATTATCCACCGCCTAGTGGGTGGTGATTAGGAAGACCCTATCACCAAACGATGAGAACAAATCTAATTCACACAAGCATCCATCCACATTTACAGTGATCTTTTAGAAAGAACAATAGTACTCTGACCTATTCTTTTCAAATCATAGCACTTTGCAGCATTAGAGATTCAAGAGCAATAGAAATTGATCCTACACCCCGGAAAACATTTTCAAGTGACCTATCCCAAGGCAGCATCCAGAAGGCAAAAAAACCAATCTTGATTTGCTTAAACTAAAACTAAAATCAAAAAATTTCAAGCCCCTACGCTAAACCTTGTTTGAAACTTGTTTCTTTATGCATATGATACCAAAAGCAAGACCAAATACAAGTGGAACTAGATTAGCAGTTATTCACCCCACATTCTCCAAACACCACTTACCACCACAAGCCACATAGAATGAAAGACTCCAAGCCTCACATAGAGCAACCAAAGATTCATTTCCCATCAACCAACTAAAAGGAGTTCAGTGCACAAAGTTTTCCAACTCTGAGGAGAGTTGTATACCATTCTCATCTTACAACAGCCATAAACAATCACCTGAAGCTCCCTACATTGTACTTACAAGTTACAACCTTTAACAAGTTGCTAATTACAACAATGTACCACATCATTAACGTGGCACAAGAGGGTACTTTAGCCTAAGGCCTAAGCAATCTCTTGTTTTGATGGTCTGCATTCTCATCATCTTGGTTAGCCCCTTCGAGCATGTACTAAGCCTCGTTTTATATGTGTGTTCTTAACTATAGATATATGTATGTGCATGCATGTGTACAAATAAAAGGAAAGCGAAACTTTGGAACACCAATTAAGAAGAAACAATCAGCACTGACATTGATATTAAGCCATGGGTTTGTACAAATTTACCGCACAAGGCAAATTCCACACACAGCAAGAAGAGAGAAAATTCAGAAAACCTCTAACCCATACAGAACACCAGCATACTTCTCAAACCCATCCTGACAGAATCCACCCTCTCTAATCTTCTGAAAAGCATGCCAAGTCAGCAAGCTATCAGACCCAGCTTGATGGCATTTCCCCACTTCCCTTTCCACCTCAAGCGTCTCCGCCACACGCTCCAACCCTCCATATAAACTCCCACAAAACCTCATCAAATGCTTGACATCATAAACCCTGGCCCCGAAAAACACCCCCAGCAGACTCAAAAACTCGCCCAACTCGTCTGGTAAGGGCTTCCGAGTCAGCACCTTGATCAAGTACCCAAAATCGTATGCGCTGTGGAACGTCACCCAGCTGACCGACTCATTGCACACCAACCCCGACGACATCATCAGCTCGGCGAACCGCGCAGACTCGATACCCAACTCGCGGTTTTTATCGAAATCCACCCCTTGGCGCCTCAGAAGCTCTATCGAGTCCGACGCGTGAGAGTCGCGCGACACGTCGAAGTCCTTGAAGTTGAATTCCCAAATGTAGCGGTTGTTTGTGCCGAGATCGGGGAGGTTACCTTTTGATCAGCCGAAAAAGGAATTTATTAATCTTTGCAAACTGGATTTTTTAACTGAAATTAGAGTAAAAGCTTGTGTAGGGTCCTTTCAATAGCATCTCCAGCCCTTACTCAAATTTGGGTCAAATTTTAACCCAAATTTGAGTAAAAAAATCCATTTGTATTGAAAGTACCCAATGGCAAGTTCAAATCTAAGGATAAATTTGAGTAAAAGCTTCATTAATGACATAATTGTAAATTTAAGGAGGAGAAAATTGCCTTTCAAAAATTTGAGTAAGGATTCGAGTCTCCCTTGATTTGATTAAAAATTTGAGTAAAACTCAATTCAATATGGGTCTCAGCCAAGGGCTGGAGTGAGATATGTGGGATTTTACTCAGATTTGGTACTGAGTTTAAAAAAGGGCAAGGGCTGGAGATACAAGAAGGAAAAATTAACAGTGCTTTAAACTATTATTTTGCCATTTTCTCTCATCTCTCTCAAACCAAACAAAGGAAGGAAATTTTTTTATACCTTCCTTCATTTCCCTTATGTTCCAAACAATCCCTAAAAGGACCCAAAGCACGAGGGCATCACGAAAAAGTTGAGAGTGAGAGATAGTTGACTACCCTAAAGTTAAGAGTGAGACAATTCATTACCCTAAGAATAAATTTGAGTAACAGCTTCGCTAATGGCATAATTGCATTTCGAGTAAGGATTTGAATCCCCTTGATTCGGTTAAAAATTCGAGTACACCTCAATTTTGATACGGTGTTTGAGCCAATTTGACATGAGTTTTAGAAAAGGGCAAGGGCTGGAGACGCTATTAGGAGGACCATAAGAACGAAGGTGCAACGCAAAAAAAAAAGTTAGAGAGAGAGAATTTGTTAGCTACCATGGGAATCGGAGAGGGTGAGGCCGATCTGGATGAGGTTGAGGAGATCGACGTTGGCCTTGAGGATGGAGTAGTGGGCCGTGGGATTACTACGGAAGGAGGTGGGACGGATGATGACGCCTGGAAACTCCGTGTCCATGGAGACGAAGGGGTACTGGTCGATGAGGAGACGGATCAGGTTGAATTCCGGTTCGATGTTGTTTGACCAGACTGATCGGACAACGATCGGCTTCGCCGGTGGTGGCGGTGGTGAGTCGTCGGTGGACATTTGGAAGTCTAGAGAGAGAAGGGGGTGGAAGGGGGAGGAGAGGGAGAGGGGTGGTGATTTTTTTAGGGTTTGTGAAGGTTGGATGTGAGGGGGGTTGTATTTTATAGTCTTCGTACACAAAAATTACTTGGATGTAGTAGTAAATAGATTTTCTAAATTATGTTTGTACAACTTATGAATGTTTTAAAATGTACTCTAGTTTATTTTTCCGTGAAAAAAAAAAAGGTTCTAAAATATAGAAATGGTTAATAATGGGAATTGTTATTGGCAGGCACTCCATTTTTCTCTGTTGCACTTCTTTTTGTTTCTGTTCATAAAGTGCAAGGGCAATTTTAACTAATAAAGACAAAAAAAAGAGTGTCAATAGAGAAAAGTAGATTGCAATATCAATTGCCTTAATAAAATAGCAATATTCAAATGAAGATTTAGAGTAGGGATAAAGCGAGCATAGTGTTCAAGCTCGCCTTATTTACTAAGGCTCCGTTTGGTACCTAGGAAAAGAAAAAAAGGAAAAGGAAAAAGAATATATTCAAGATCCTTTGTTTGGTTGAAAGGAAAAGGAGAGGAAAAGTAACTAAACTAAACTAATTTAACTAAAAAAATTCCGCTTAACTTTTCTCTTTTTTTTCCTCTCTTTTTATTTTCCTTTCTTTTCCTGGGTACCAATGGAGCCTAAACGAGCGTAAAGCTTGAGATCGAGATCGGATTGTTATAGATGAAGCCGGCTCTAAACAAGCTAAACTCAATTCATTTACTAAATGAACTGAGCTGATTTGTAAAGTGTTGAGTTCTTCTTGATATTCTTAGTTTTCCCAAAATAAGTCACGGCCCTAAAAGGCACTTTTGAAAATTTTCTTTATTCAATTTTTTTCACATTTGTTTGTTTTGCATCAAATTTTTCTGGATTATTGGTTCGTCTCGACGAAAGGAATCAAAAAAGTAAAAAGTTATTACTTTTACCAATTTTTTTTGGAAATATCTAACTTTTAGATGGTCTAAAAGTGCTAGAAGTTGGTGCTTACTGAAAAAACTGCATAAAACTCATAATTTTTTATTTTTCCGAAACCTCTCGTCCAGACGAACCAATAAGCCAGAAAAGCTTGACGCAAAAGTAACAAATGCGATTTTTTTTTAATAAAGACAAAATTTCAAAGTGACTTTTAGCACCGTGATTTATTTTGGGAAACCTCAAAATATTGAGCTGAACTCAACAAAAACTTAGGAAATTAGTCATACGATGAAGAAAAAGAAGAAACTACACTCCCAAGCACGATTTCAATTTAGTGATGTCCATCTCGGCCGACCCGCCTCGATCCAACCTGTCTCCTCTCCAAATGGATAGGGGATTCGGGGAATTTGTCGGAGATCGGGTAGGGTATGGGGAATCTTTTAAAAAAATTCAAGGATCGTAGGGAATGGTATAGTCAATCCCTCACTCCGCCCCGCCTCATATCACCGTTAACACATTTACGTGTATTATAACTTATAAGTTAGGGTTCTAAACTTCTAATACTAAGAAAATAAAAATAAAACTTTACCCTTTAAAGAGGTTCATGTGAGCAACTCATTATAAGGGCAATAAGCTCTTCATTTAACCTGAAATACCTCAAGGTATCAAGAAGAAAATCCCAAGATATACGGTCATAAGCTTTATCAAAATCAATTTTCCAAACCATCCCCCCATTGTTGCCTTTGTTATTTTTAATGGAATGAATAATCTCTTGGCAAATAATGATGTTATCCGTAGTTTGACGCCCAGAGATGAAGCTAGATTGAATTGCTTTTGTTTGTTTGTATTAGTGTTATTTTATTGGAGACTTTTGTTTTGCCGGAGATAATTGGAATCCACATGCTCTCCTCTTTTTTCATGTTAACTGGAGGTGCTGAGAATGCCCACATACTCTGATATTTTGAATTGTTGGAATTTCTGAATTGTTGTCTCATTGGTTTGTCTTTCAAAGTTTTGAAATGGCAAGTCGTTGTGAAGGTGTTTGGAATTTCTCGTATCCTTTGCGTTGCGACGAATTCATTTTCAGTGTGTTTGTAAGGTATTTTCAAGGCGGAATTCTGTGAGCTTTCATCTTTGGGTTCCAACTTCCAATTTTATCATTTGTGTATAGATTGACCTTTTTTCCTGTGAGCTTTTTGTGTACAATGAGTCAATGATATTGTTAAGGTTTCAATTTCCATGGGGATCCCCATTCCCCGCATTGGGGCGGAAATGGAGGTTAAAAAAAATCTCCGGTGGAGATTGGGGAGGAGATGGGAATTGATATGGGCTCGGGAATTGGGGATGGAGGTAGTGGTATCCACCCCTCCCTCCCCATGCCCATGAGGCTTGGAGCAGATGAAATTGAGGATATTTTGAGAGCAAATTAAGTTTTCTAAATGGGTGTAGTAAAGAGAGAACGAGGCTAAAGGATAGAAAATTACCTCTTACCATGGGGAACTGCACCTTAATTTCTTTTAAAAATACACTAAGTTTTTAATTACCACTAAGAACAATTTACTCCTGTCTCATCCTCCATTTCTCACATTCACCCAACATCCACTTCAGGCCGGCAACCACCTCCGTCGGGCAAAATTTTAGTAATTTTCAAGTTTCACTAATTCTGAAAATTTACTAATTTTCACTTGTTCTCAAATTCCACTAACTCTAAAATTTCACTATTTTTGGAATTTCACTAATTCTGAAATTTCAATAATTTTGACTAGTTCTCAAATTTCACTAAGTTTCACATAATTTAGTGAAATTTCAAAACTGCGTAAGAACCGCCGGATGAAATTTATTAGTTTTGAGCTCGTGAATTTCACTAGGATTTCTTAACTATTATTGAAATTCACTAGGATTTTTTGGATATTGAGGAACTCAACGAACACAGCGAGATGTCCACGCTGTTGATGCGTTATGGGATATCTGACACAAATGACTTGGATATGGTAACTAGATTTTCTAAACTTTGCTTGTACAAGTTATGACAGTTGTTTCTTGGTAGATAAGTGGAAAACAATCTATATCTAGTTTTAAAAAGTAGAAATGGTTAATAAAATACCAATATTCAAATGAAGATTTGGAGCAGGGACGTAGAGAGTATATAGGGTTCAAGCTCGACCTGTTTATTAAACGAGCCTAAAATTTGAAATCGAGCTCGGGTTGTTATAGATAAAGCTAGACTTAAACAAGCCAAACTCAGTTTATCTACTAAATGAACCGAGCTAATAAAGTATTGAGTTCAGCTTGATATTCTGATTTTCCTAAAACAAAGTCACGGTATTAAAAGTCACTTTTAAAATTTGTCTTTAATCAATTTTTTTTCACTTTTGTTAGTTTTGTGTCAAATTTTTGTGACTTATTGGTTTGTCTCGACGAGATGAATCGAAAAAATAAAAAATTACGAATTTTACCCCATTTTTTCGTGAAAATATCTAACTTTTCGCACTTTTAAACGGTCTAAATGTTTTACAAAGTTAGATATTTCCGGAAAAAAATTTGGGTAAAAGTCGTAATTTTTTATGGGAAATGCAAACGGGTGCAACATTGCACCCGTTAAGGGTACAAAAAGTTACACTTGTGAGTTCGACTTGTATTTAAAAGTACACATAAATTTAAAGTACACTTTTACGTGTACGTTAAAGAACAAATGTACTCTAAAAGTATTTTTTGAAGTATAAGTTAGACCCAACAAGTATACTTTTTTGTACCATTAACGGGTGCACCATTGCACCCGTTAGCAAAACCCTTTTTTTTATTTGGCTTTCTTGTTTCTTACAGTAAAACATTCTTCACGAAAAGCCTGGGTTTTGATTCTTTTATTGGGCAAAATATACTATTTTCTAGTATTTTAACACACACACTTTTAAATTATATGTTTACCACCATTTGGAGGGCCTTATTTACTTCCACTTAAACAAGGGCCTAAGTTTTTATTAAATATTTTCCTTCTAATTTCATATACTTACACAAAATATAAGGGCATAAAATTTTTGAAGCCCCTGAAAATAGAAAAAAATTGAGGACCCGATGCGGTGGTGCAGAGAACCGGCCCTAACTTTTTGAGGGCCTAAAGCCAAAAATAAAAAAAAGTGAGTTCCTTTTTTACTAGACTATCATAAGAGTACTAAAATAGGAGGGACTCCTAAAATTTATAAATTTTTCAGGATCTAAAGCAGGGCACCTCAAGCTTTCGCTCAGGGCTAGCTCTGAACATACTTGCAATAACATTTTACTTTTTAAATCAAAACTTGTAGCAACTAAACTAAGATATTGACCCCAAGAGCTTGCAGCCTAGCGGTTAGGGCTATGGATAGCTTCTAGACCCCCTCTGGACTAACTCACTCACTCTCCTGCTAACCCCACACTAATGTATATCGAATGAAAAAAAAAAAAAAAAACTAAGATCTTGGGATAAAAGACCAAGCCCGCAGTACAGTTCGACGGTTTCCATTGCAGAACAAAGATAGCCCAACGCTGCCTTGTCCTGTAGAAAAATGAGCCATTGCTGCTACCCATCTCCGATTGTCGTGTATCAAGAAGCTATTTTCAAACTTTGTTTTCTCGTTTCCAATTTTGGTCAATTGCAAGACCAGTACAGCAATGGGAGCAAAGAAAAGAAGAAGAGGAAGACCAGTACTGCCCCCAAAAAAGGATATAAAAAGTAGTAGTAACAAAAAAGGAGACTATAAAGATTGTCTTTGCAGTTGATAAGGATCTAAATGGCTCCATCGTCATAATTTGCCAAGGAAAGTGAACAAATAAGCTCCAAAAAGTGGAGCACCAAACACACTGAGAGAATACAAACTGCAATCACGAATTAAGGGACTTTTTTCCAATATTTAGCACACACGAAATCCCAATAATCAAACAGAATCCCTGCAACATTGGTTCAAAGACAGTAGGATAAAGTTTGCGAAGCCATACGAGGGAGTTGAAATACGAGAAGCTTTTTCAAGGCATTCCCTCACTTTGTGAACTCGACAGTATTGACACAGCGTTACATATCCTATATTGCATACGGTATATGCAATATGGTCCATGAATCTAACATTGATCCTCGTACTAGAAATAGGTACCTTCCGGAGGCTGGACTAGCTTCCGGTTATGTGCGGCCGCCATTTCCTTTTTCAGCTGCGTCAGTATATCTTCCATTGTGTACTCTCGCTGCCAATTTGCCAGGATCCCGAACTTTTTTGGTTCCACCTGCGCCAATCACGTGACATCAAACTTTCCTGGTGATTTCAATTAAATCAGCAGAAATAACTGAACGGCAATCACTGGTATACCATTATCAACTTCATTGAGAAAATAGTAAATACTAGTAAAAATGACACTAACTGGCAAATAAGAACAGCCTCAGCATTCTCAAATTCTCAACCTACAATTTCCCGGACCTTAAGATGAATTCTCCACTATTTAGCCTAAAAGACAATCAGAATTTCAGTGACACAATTGTAGGCCACGGGCCAGGAGAATTTCTATAGCACGTTGCAATAAGAAAAATCCAAGAATCGGGAAGATTGATTGAAAAACAAATCACATCAGAGTAAAGAACAAGAACAAGTAAAGACACTCAACAATAATAGGCCATGAGTAATTATAACCACTGTTATTTATAGCACAGGAACTTTTGAAACGCATTGCAGTGGAAACAGGATGGAGATGCAAGATCCTGAGAAAGGAAGAAAGAATAGCATGCTGCATAAGAGAACAAAGTGAACCTGTGTCTTGCGGGCTCTATCTTGCCTTACCCATTGAACTGGAAACAAATCGACCTAAAGATCAAATTAAATGTATAATTACACTCATACCACTCCAGTTTCATGGTTGACGCAAGTCATGTTGATCCGAGAATGGAAACGAACACTTGGTGGCTTCTCTGGGTAATCTTTGTCACAGAAAAGCTTCAGCTGATAAATGCGACCTTCATGTACAGACTGAAACAGAAGACTAAAAGTTACTCCATTAATGGCATGGATACCCGCAGTCTAGAAAAAGACAATGGAAACATAATCAAATAAGCTAGTCAATTAATCAATGATGTTTGGTGGACTCCACATTAATGGCCTTCCACTACAAGTCAGTGAAACCATGTTCATCCTCCACAAGGATTACCCAGAATTAAAAAACGGAATGATGATTCTCAGTTCCATTTAGAGAATTAGGCTGACAATCCTTTATAGGATGTGATAGTAAAACATTATCAAGTATTCAAGTTCAAAAGCCAGCTCTTGAAAGATTACCATTTCATCGTACTTCAAAAAGCAGACCAATAGAATACAAAATAACTGACAACAGTTTCGATGAATGCGCAGTGAATGTACAAAAGTTAGTTACATTATGAGGCCCGATAATGGTTCCTGTCCAAGAACGCATGTAGATGTCATCTCCATCATCCATTCCATAGCTCACAGTACCATCTCCAATACCCTTTTCTCCACGCTCTAGTTCCTCAAGCAATCTGAAATTTCGGGGAACTGAAGTAAAAGAGAAAGACATGAGAAGCCCGAATTTCCATACATCTGATGGAACATACAAAGCATTTCGAACCAAGAGCAGACAAAGCTTTACAGGACATGGCTATTTCTCAAAGACTCGAAGCTATCATGGTAAGACATGCTAAAAGAAACAGTATTTGTCTACCCTAAAATCATTGACAGTACTGTCAACGACCAAATGTCCAAACCTCCACAGATTTCAGTAACATCATTCTTCTATCCCCAAGAAACATTTAAGAATGACAAGTGACAGTTCATGTAGGAAACAAAAGATAACTTTACAATAAAAATGGAAACTCATGAAACTAATTTGCGGATTGCTTTCTTCAAGTATAACATTTTTTTTTTCTCAGAATCACTCAAAATATCCTGATCTACAAAGAGATATATGTCAATAACATTCCATGATTGTTATATTCATGCAAATGTGGCAAAAGTTATGGCTCGGAGAGAGTCAAGGAATGGAATTTTATGAGATTGTTCTCCTTCTATCTCCCTCATCAGAGTATTAGAGAACAGCGAGTCATCCTTCCCATGGAGACGGATCTGCCTTTCTAAAGCCCCAACCTAGGTGCCTTTCTTTTTCTTTCCTTTTTTGTCCATTTGCTTATTCGCCATTTGCCCTTGTTTCTTTTATAGAGTTTTAGGGGCAATGATGTATAATGTAGTGATGTAGTTGTGTAGCCTGTTGAGGTACCTGTAATGTTCATGTGGCTTATGCCCTAGCTTTAGGCACCCAATAACTTTTACTCGTGAAAAGAAAAAGCCAAGTGTTAATAATAATGGTTTCAGCATAGGATGAAATACATGATCTCAACTGTGCATGACCTTTCACAAGCAAACTTAGAATTTCTTCCTCATGAAGGAATAAAATGTGCTGATAATAAAAAGAAAATAGCTCAAATCATAAAATTCAAGTGTAACAGAAACTAAAAGGTTTTCCTTCACAACAGAAGACAAGAAAAATCACATCATTTTAGAAGAGAAATGGGCCGCGAGGGGGTGCGGGTTAGAGATATGGTCTCTCTCGCTCTCTTCTACTACTCATTCACTGACTGATCTCACTTCAAAAGAGCTTGTGGGGATAGATACAAGTCTAGCGAATCAATGGATGATGGATACTCTCCAAAGGTAGAGGGAGCTACAATAGCACAATAGCCATGTGATCGAGAAATAACGACGACTCGGATCATCACTCAATCTGCTTGTAAAGCCATCTTTTTTAGTAGCTCACTTTTTCCAGCGAGTGATAGAGGAATTGCGCATTTTTCGGTAGGGGTGTAAATACGAAAGAGATTAGGAAGCTGATCAGTAGGGCTACTAGAAAGTTGACCGATCCGCCACACACCCCTCACAGGCATGCACGTGCCTGCGCGCTCGCACACACGACACAAGCATAACAGTAAAGAAGTAGTACACAAGTAAAGAAGTAGTACACCTGACATGAGTCTATGAATATAACCACTTATGACCACATCTTAATCATACCAAATACTTTGTTTTCTCAAAAGGAAATGAAAAGAGGGTGGTCTCAAAATAACTTCAACTAAAATAGAGTGGGATGATCAACATCTGTATTATGTCGATTTGTTAAGAACAGGTAGCACAATGAAGCATGTGTGCGTAAACCAGAAAATCTTTAGGGACAATTCACCACACCAGACTCATTCTAAACTTCACCCACTCAGAATACTGTGCACATAAATTTTACATATTTGAATGCTCACATGTGCATTAAATTTCAGGCCCGTATCAAAATTCAAAAAAGATCATCAATAATGCCTGAGCTTGGAAATATGCACAAATTGTCCTTCGAGCTCTTCAATGAATCCAGTTAATAAAGAAGAACACGATATAAGTATGGAATCTATAATTTTCTCACCTAATCTAATTATCCGTAGTACAGGTACAACATAGATATCTACTGCATATTCGAGACGTCTCAAGCTCCACTCGGATTTTTTCACCCTCCTCCCTTTCAATACTATGTGACTAAGTTTGTTATATACTTTTAAATCATTGTGGTCTTCCTAGACATTGGAAATTAAATACAGCCATCCTAATGGTCCTATATAACTTTATTTGCATGGCTATGGATATAGCCATCCTCCGAGTTAACTAGCTATGGCATGGTCGTTTTCACAACATAAAAGAAATTGTGGCAGAGATAGATAGATATGGAGAAACATGCACATGCACTCAGAGAACGGTTAACTACATAAACAACCAAGAGGGGGCAGGGAAGAGGACCAAAAATTAAGGATTTGAAATCGCTTTCTACAGAATGAAGCCAAGCACCAATGCTAGAGGGGGCAGCCTTGGAATAAAACAGGCAACTCAGTTAATCATGTAATAATGCGTGATCAAAGTAGCAGAAATTCCTCACGAGCTCAGTAGCAACCAACTAAGGTCAGACTGGCAATAAATTCAACACTTAATAGCACTAGTACAATTATTCTTATAACAAACCGAAGCCATCGCAAAATAGTGTACAGAAGCCAAAGGACATCTCACAATCAAGAGATGAACAAACTCATTAAAATGTATGGTGTTGGATGGGACAAATATAAAATGCCTTGGGACTTCTAGGTTTAGCTGGAGTGCTGGCCGCCCGGAAGTTAACATCAGAATAAACCATAATTTCACAAGACAATCACTGAGATCACACGCACATAGACACACCCAAAACAAAAAAAGAGAGTTGATATCGGCGCATTAGCATGTCAATTATTAACAAAACAAAACAAACCAAACTAGGAATTGTGCGCGCATCAATTGGACAGACTTCTAACCCTTGCAGTATCAAACATTTCAAACTAATTTCAAGTGGCGATAATACGTATACCAAATTATTCAGGGAGGCAAACCTCTATAACATGAAACACTGCAATTACTATTTACTGCCACCATAACAATAGGGTTTTGGAGATTTTTGGGCAGCAGGCCACAGTCAATTCCTGATAATAGCTCTTTTGGATATAAACAAAATGAAACAAAGTCTAACTCCCAAAAATATTATTCCAAGAAAACGAAGAAGTGATTCACAAAATTGAAGGGCTATATAACCCAGAATCATATTAGCTTCAGAAAACTGGTAATTTTAACAAGACATCAACCAAAACAACAGGCGAATTTTCAACAGAAACCCCATCTAAATTCTCCCGAGAAAATTGAAACTTTCAACATCTGAACAATTCTGATGTACCAAAAACAACATCTACACAGAAATATGAATCATAAGGATTAAATTCGACAAACCCATAACAAGAAATATCCAATAAATGACAAAATGTGTAAAGACTAAACGTCACAATCAAAGGGTTCGAATACTGACCCACGACACTCGATCCTCCTGAGCCAAGGGTCATGTTGACTATGCAGTTTTGCCTTTCTGGTGGGTTGCGTAGAAATTGATCCGATCAAGGCAGAGCCGCACAGAGAGAGAGAGAGAGAATCTCGAGGGAAGGCAACGAGAGGGAAGGGTGAAGAATGAGTCTAAAAGGTACAAGGGGTGAGATTGCAATATACACAATTTTGAGAGCCGACAGATTTTGGACAAAAATATGGGAATTTTCGCAAACCCTTTTATTATTTGTACTGCTTTTAAAAAAAATTATTCACGTAAATTTACACCA
Organism: Gaultheria prostrata; assembly: GCA_036023075.1. Classification (NCBI taxonomy): domain Eukaryota; kingdom Viridiplantae; phylum Streptophyta; class Magnoliopsida; order Ericales; family Ericaceae; genus Gaultheria; species Gaultheria prostrata. The sequence goes on from JAXBDA010003606.1 coordinate 29,900, forward strand.
TTAGCCTGTTGAAAAAGTGAATAATTAGAATAGGAGGGTAACATAATAAATTTACTTTAAAAAAAAAAGAAAGAAAGAAAGGGTGCGTATAGTATAAAAAGGAGTGCGAAAATTACAACTCAAAATGATTATGTTTACATCAAATTACATTTTGCCCCTTTATTTTAGTACTGTATTACTTTTTCAATTTACCCTCTGAAGTATAAAATCGCACACTTAATCATTTAAACTAAAATCTTTCAACTTAGGGCAAGTGCATTAGTCACTAGCAAAAAATGCTAGTGAGTGTACATTTTCTATTTTACATACTCATATTTTTTTTCACATTCCACCAATGCTTTTTACTTTTTTTCTCTATCCCTATTGGCTGAGTTTCCCAAACAATTTTATCAAAGATAAAATCAAGGTTGATTTTATCAAATGAGGAAGAGAATGGATAAAATCTCAGCCTTTTCAATACAAAAAAGCTGAGATTTTATCAAATCTCTTCATCATTTGATAAAATCAATGGCTGATTTTATCACATTTTGATAATAAAAAAAAATTGGGAAACTAGGCCTGGATATCATAAAGTAATGTGTAGTATGCCCCATATGATGGCTGTTTTGAGAGAGATAGAGAGAGAGAGAGAGAGAGAGAGAGAGAGAGAAATAAATTAAATACTCAAAGGCTTGTGAACAGTTGCTAGCAATTCCTATCCAGCCTCAGCCGCCAAAGGCATTTTGCCTTTGGCTTTACCTTGTCTGGTGCAGGCCACATTTTGAAGTTTGGGGAAGTAAAATAGCCAAATGGGGGAAATAGATAGCCTTTGTGCACTTGCTCTTAGACCTCTTATTAATCTTCAATTGCTATTGTTAAAGATCCTAGAAAATTTTACAAATGTTGTTTTTCCTTCAAATATGATGAGATTATCAGGAAATAATTGCACAATTAAACTTCCATATCTATAAAATCATGACTAAGTGTTGACACCCCGACTTTGAACCCAGGAATACACTCGAGCACTGCCAATGATGAAAATGGACCTACGAGCACATTTTGGAGCTTGAAAAAAATGTTTGAAATTCAACCAAAAATTACCAAAACATTGCCAAAAATCAAAACTTAGAAAAACCATCTGAAACCCTTTTAGGCACCTGAACCACCCTTCAAGCCCCTGAAGCGCACATTTTCCAGAATTTCAAATTCAAGGCAGGAATATGTGAAATGTAATCGTTGTGATTCGATTCTTGTCGTTTCAGCAGAGAATCGTCAGAAGGGGGAGCCTATCATTTGATTAAGCCTAAAACAACCTCTAACACCCCTAAGACACCTAAATCAACCTTTGGAGTGCTATATATACCCTCATACCCCTCTTTGACAAGGACTCTTACATAATCCAAAAAATTACCTAACCTCTGCCATTTTTCTCTAAAAAATCCTCAAATATCAGTCATCAACTTCCATCAAATCAAGACTCAATCCACCAAAAAACCATTTTCAACATAAAACCCATTTCAAAGCCTACTTTAAAGCTCCCAAAAAGGTAGAAATCCTACCTAATAAGTGTTGAAAGGTCCTTTCTAAGGATAGCCTATATGTCCATCTTGGTTCTCAATAGCAATAATGGCCTTACAATGGCTTAAATAGATCAAAAGGGCATTTTTGCTCGACATCTGAAGCAGCAGCTTCAGGTACCTATAGTATGTCCTTCCTTATTTTTCATTTTCACTTCAAAATAGTGTGTTTTAGTCCTCAATCTTCTTAAACGTGTTTTTCATATCAAAAACATGTTGTAAACCTTCTGCTCACCTTTCAAAAGGGTGGAAAATCATGTTTTTAGAAAGCAAATGATTATTTAAGGGGTCAAAATAATGTATTTTTACTCCTAAACCCCCCTTAGAAGTTATTTTCTTTTCAAAAATAGGTTGAAAAGCCTCTATCAATCCTTCAAACAAATGAAAATAATGTTTGGAAAAGGGGAAATGGTGTCCTAACCATGTTTTGGAAAGCAAATGGCTATCTAATGGGCCAAAATAATGTATTTTCATCTAAAATCCCCTTTGGAAGTCATTTCTTTCCAAAAATGAGTTATAAAGCCTCTGGCCATCTTTCAAATAAGTGCGAATCATGTTTTAAAAAGGGTAAATGGTATCCTTACGGCTTCAATGGATCATCAAACAAAGATTTCAAGTCTGGTTTCCACATTTTTTTTGAACGGCAAGTCTGGTTTCCACATAACAGAGAGCCTCTACCCTTTTTTCTATCAAGATCAGAGGCTAAGCAGAGGTAAAAAGGAGGTTTAATGAGATACTTGAGGTACTTGAAGCACTCCTTTAGGCGCCTGAAGAATAAACACAGAAGGTTTAAACTGGTTTTAAAAGGTCCAAACTGGTTTTGTTCAAGAATAATCAAAAGCTTATAATATCATTGTTCATATTATCATGGTTATTATTCATCATCTTATACATGTGCATAAGCTTACACTTTCTTCATCATGTTATCATCTTGTATACAAACACAAGCATACACTCTTCATGCCTATTGCTTGATTTCTGTTTATTTGTCTCACCTTTCATTTACGTGAATAAAGTTTGGAAATACGTGTTTTTGAAATCCCTTAAATATTAAGTAGAGACCGATTTCTACACCGAGCGAGGGGGTGCCTTAAAAACCTTCCCCCTTCATAACCTAGCTCCCGGACCCAAGATATCATGTTAACGAAAGACCGGTAAAAACCTTTTCCAAAATAAGGGTAAAATAGTCATTTTGTTTATCGGGTACGGTCCTTAAACCCGGGTGCGCGACTCCGAAATCAAAACCATTTCCAAACCTAATTTTTGAGCAGTGTCCACGCTAAGTCTGTCAATTTTTTTAACACAAAGAACTATGTCGCTTTTTATGGATAATGCAAGGGTATAGAGATCTGTTACCAAACTAAACCAAATCGAGCCTTAAGTCATAATTAATTGTGTTTGGCTACATGATTTTTTTTTATCGAGTTCTATTAAGGGCTATTATTCACTTAGTCTCAAAAGACTCATATCTAAGGCTAAAACAAAGGGAGATTGATGCTTAAAGATGAATGAACGAAGACGATTCAGACAAAGATATAGTCTTTGTTTTTGTTAAATATACATATGAGCACTAGTTTGAGCTCTTTGGTGGCAATTATGCAACTATAGACTCATAAAGAGCCAAGTTGAAAAGTTTAGATAGTTTAAGGTGGTAGAGTGTCAGATTTTGTAATTTGATGGGTAATTTACGGATCTGGGGAGCATGGGTGATGGCTGATCGCGGTCGTTCATGGTCGGCCATGAACGACTTAGATCACATCCTGTCCAAACAAATTTAAATAGTCTACTGTCGAACAGATCTGGCCGATCACGACCCAACACCCATGTTGTCCCCGAAGGGACAACACCATCCCTCTTTCGGTAATTTACACAAGTATGATACTTTAAGGGAAAATATGTGCTTAACCTTGTTTTACTACATCCTAATTGCTCTCTACACCCCAAAGGGGAGAAAAAAAATCAAGGAGTGGCTTACTTTTATTAATCACCAAGTACCTTCATCTTCAACAACACTGTAAGCTCCATAAGCCGAGCTCCCTTTTTGGTTGGCACATCAATGACAAAAATACACATTTGCGTGTGTCCCCAGTTTATCAAGTTGTAATCTTTATATTATTTTAGAGCGTCTGTTCTAGGATGTGGAAAGGAATCACATATATTGTAATTTGTGTTTTTCCACTTGAGTGCGC
>JAXBDA010003607.1:1556-33643 GCA_036023075.1 Gaultheria prostrata
CTGTGCTAAACCTGAGTTCATATCCTTTGTATCACTTTGTCCACATGCCATATTGTCCACATGCCTTCTTTTTCCCTTATCCAACCAGACTAGTTCGGCTGGAGCCTAATTCTTTAACGTCTTGTTTTCCCCAAAATTCTACCATTGCTCATTTAAAAAATTACTGGGATTGCCAATCTACTGCTTTAAAATGGCCGTCAATCGTATTTTGGGAAGTGCATTCCAAACTACAGAATCCCAAAAGGGCCAAAACCTTGAGCCGGTTCTACTGGTAGACGTTTTTTTTTTCAGGCAGTCACATTTTCATGTGTAATAATAAAATGATGTTACTAGGTTATTGGCATTCCTGTGTAGCACAACTATAGTCATAAATGTCCCTAGAGCAGTAAATCACTTTGTCCTTTCTCATGTGCAATGGTCTATAAATCAATTAGTTTTGGTATTGCTTTGCCTAAAAAAACTGATGCATAAGTACTGGGCATATTATTAGACTTTGCATATTAAACTTTTTTGCTACTGGGACTTTTACCTTGGTTCATATCCTTTGTATCCAGCCAAAATCCATGTCGTCAAGCGCAATTCCACCGCCCGACCTTTGGGAAACCTATTTCAGTGACGGTGATGAGGATCTCCTAGACCTCGAGTTTTTGGAGTTAGGCTTAGAGGATGAGTTCGGAAAAATGCCACAACGAACCTCCGAACAAACTGGTCAAGCATATGTTAATTTTTTGTTGGAAGGACACCCTCAAACCATTAAAGACATTTTACGTGTGGATGCATTTACATTTAGAGCGTTGGTGGCTGAAATTGTGTCTAGAGGACAACTACAATGGGATCATAAGCATCTTTCTGTCGAGGAGTCATTGGCAATTTTTTTATACATATGTGGGCATACCGAAAGGCATCGAATGGCCGCTGATCGGTTCCAACGCTCCACGAGCACCATAAGCACGCACTTCAAGTTAATGCGTCGTGCTATTTGCAACTTGGCACCGCACATCATTCGACCACCAGACCTCCATGTAATGCCGCCTGAAATTTTACACGATGATAGATATTTTCCATGGTTCCAGGTAATATTTTTTTCTTACCCAATGGAAGAACTTCAATAATTTACTTTTCCTACGAATGTGACATGAATTTTTTATTTTTTTTTATTCGAAGGACTGTGTCGGAGCTATAGATGGAACCCACATAGAAGCTTGGGTACCGCGTAATAGGCAAGTTGCGTCTCGTGGGAGGAAGCCCACAATAACACAAAATGTTATGGCTGTTTGTTCTTTTGACATGAAGTTCACTTACGTGTACCCTGGATGGGAAGGGAGCGCCCACGATGGACGTGTATTCCAAGCGGCAGTATCAAACCCGGCTAATAACTTCCCGTACCCCCCAATTAGTAAGTAACAATGAACCTTTTCAAGAAGTAAATTAGCATCATACATATTCTCTTAGCTTAAATTTTTTTATATGCAGAGATGTGTAATGAACGACAAAAATGGTATCAGATTATGGATTATGTTTTTTGAACAAATTGACAGTGGTTAATAATTTATTTTCGCTAAGTTGATATTAAAAAACTTAGCTTATGTATTGAAAATTAAACAAAAAAACTCATTTAATAAAAAAAAAAAACTTTCAACTCACATTTCTAACTTCTATATGTCTTAGATAAATACTATGTGGTGGATGCTGGATACACGAACATGCCGGGATATTTAGCTCCTTACCGGGGACGCCGGTATCACAGGGATGAATTTAATGGGGCTAATACGGTATTTCGCACTCCAATGGAGTTATTCAACTACAAGCATTCATCGTTGAGGAATGTCATAGAACGATGCTTCGGGGTTCTGAAAGGAAGGTTTCCAATCCTCAAGCACATGCCGAATTATCCGGAAGCCCGTCAACCTGGAATCGTCACGGCATGTTGTGTTGTTCACAACTTCATATTAATGACCAGAGGGATGGATGAATGTTTTGTTGGGTTTAATGACCCCTTCGATTGGGCGGGTGGGGATGACAACCAAGGGAATGTCAACCAAGGGAATGTCGGTAATGTGGATGGGGTAGAGCCAATCAACATGTCTCCTCAAAATATACAGGTGATGGCGGAAAGGCGGCATCAAATGGCTTTGACTATGTGGGAGTCTTATGGTGAATAATCTAGCAGAACTACTTGTATTACGAAAACCTTCTTTCTAGGTTCTACGTTTGTCGTATTTTATCTATGATTTTTTATTGTCTGTGCTGGAACCGAACAAGTATTTGGATATTTTGTTGTGAACGTTTAAATGTTTGTACTATGTTTTTGTTTGTCTTTTTTTTATTTTTTTATGTATCAATTTCAAGTCTCAAATGTAATTGCCACTTAAATAAAATAGGGTGAAAACAGATAAATAATCATTCAAAATAAGTTTGTTAAAAAATAAGTTAAAAATATTAATGGATATTCGTGATCTGAGCAATGTGATCCCAAACGATGTCTCTAGCAACGTGGTTCCCGAGCGATGTCTCTCTTTATGTTGGCTCATAATAAAAAGGGAATTGTTATTGACACTCCATTTTTGTTTATTGGTACTCCTTTTTTGTCTTTATTCATAAAGTGCAAGGGTAATTTTTCCTAATAAAGACAGAAAAGAGAGTGTCATAAAAGAAAATTAGAGTGCCAATATCAATTCCCAATAAAAATAGAGCTTGATTAATTTTTCTAGTGTTTGTATCGGATTTTTTTTTTCACATGTTCACATGCCATTTTAATTTCCAAAAATCAAACTTGAGAATAAGAAATAAAAGAAAAATGAAAATAAAGAAAGTTGCCTAGCGTTTGATCTGTGAGCATCAGCTGTACCGCATGCCAAGGGTTGACTACAAAGTTGATGAAAAGTAAGTAACTGGCCATTTTGCTCTGTCACCATCACCTGTACCTGACTTGCATTTTTTTTTTTTTAATTTGTTTTGGTTAGTGCGTAGTGGAGCCCACTAATGGGCAAAGTGTTGTTGTTGTCAGTTTTCACTTTTTGTTGGAATTTTGGGAGATTGCTGTTTCAAAAACTTTTGTTCAAAAATTGTGAACCGAACACAGTGAATGTCTTCTAGTAGATTTTTATCCTCTCAACAAAAAAACCTCAATAGCAGTACATTTCTCTTCCTTGGCAAAACAGCCCATTCCGACGAACTCCTCTCTGACGGCCACCTCCCTCCTTGCCGTCTTGCCCACTCCAACGAACTCCTCTCCGGCCATTTCCTGCGAACCAAACCACTCACGAGGCCAAGGCATCTCTCTCTCTCTCTCTTCCCCCCCCCCCCCCCCCCCCCCCAGTCATCAGATTCATCACTGGTTCAATTCCAAGATCAAACTAGTGTGATTTCAAGCTCATTAGTCATCTCCTTCTTGGGTTTCTTCACCTACATTAACAGATCCGGCGCCGTTCAAAAAAAATTACCATTTCCGGCGAACATCAGTCATCATTGCTGTGGGGCAAAGTTTGACTTTGACTACTCGATTCCACAGTTCGATTTCGGCAAAGTTCAACTTCGACGGCTCAGTTCCACGATTCGACATCAGTCATCACGATTACCATCAGTTCGATTTCGACTACTCGGTTCCATAGCTAGCTTAAAATCAATTAGACAAGTAATCAAATTAGGCATCGAATTTAAGTATTGGGGTGCTGGTTCGATTTCGACTACTCGGTTCCCACCACTACCACCACCAGTTTTATGTTTTAGGGTTTGGGATGGTAGGGTTTTGGAGGTTTTCCAGCGGCGGCAGAGAAAGCAAGAGAAGGTGGACGGTAGGTGGTGGTGGTGTGATTGATGATAAGAAGGGTCTTTAGGGGAGGACAGGTGGCGATGGTGGTGGGTGGTGGGAACAGGTAGAGAGAACGAAAGGGGGGAGGTGGATTTGGGGAAGAGAGAGAAGAGGGGAGGAGAGAGACGGATTTTTGGGGTTGTAAAGTGAACCCTAACGCAACCCCATTATAAAACAAGGGGTATTGTAGTCAATTCACGCATTTTTTAACGGTGTTAAGCATTTCATATTTTTTGAAAGATGAGGGGGGGTGGTTGATGGGTTTTAAAGATGAAGGAGGTTATGTGTGGATGCGTGATAAATGAGGGGGTCTAAGTGATTTTAACCCACATTTATGAAATGCAAACTGATCAACCTGTATCAAATGCTTAACAATCCATTGATCATGGAAGAAAAAAAGACTCGACAAGACGAATAATGCATTTTTCATACTAACAAATTAGGAAGACAAAAACCTGGGAATCAATGCCCAAGAACCATATGTTCATGAAATGACAGAATGAGTGGATTTCAGTTTAATGGTGCCGAGAAGGTATAAGCCAAAAATCATCAGCATATGTTTCAGTAAAAATCAAACGAAATTACAAAAACATGGGCTGAAATCCCAAGAAGTCCAAAAAATATTAGGATCGGCATGTCCTGAATCTCGCTCCGCATCATGTCTATCGGCATGTGTTCATGATACACGCCCGTCTTTCCTAGCAGAGAAACACTTTCATCCCTACCAAATCTGCAAGCATAAAGTTTGAGATACTCGCTGGCTTGATCATCGAAAAATAATGTATCAGAATATGCAAGTATAGGTCAGACTATTACATTAGCCATGTCCATTTGTAAGCATCAATACAAAACATAGAATTGTTGGAACATTTCCAAAATATTTAATGAATATTTAATGAATATTGAATGGAATTATTGGTGAACGGTTTTAATCCAAAAGGTGTGTCTATTCGGGTTAAATGAATAGACATGACTATACTAAAGTTGCAACTATTCAGGATAAATGAATAGACGCGACCATTGGATTTAAATGGTTTAAACCAAATGGTGTGTCTATTCAGGATAAATGAATAAACATGACTATTGAATTTAAATGGTGTGACTGTTGGATTTAAATGAATAAATCTAACTATTTGTGAACGGTCACAATGGTTTGAATGTAAATATGTGACCATTGGTGAATGGTCACAAGTCTATGCCTATATAAAGGCTAGCAGTTTCACCAATTTCCAAGACAGAAAAAATGATTATGATTCTAGTTGATGTTTCTCTCTAGAATTATCTCTTACATATATTTTTGGCAGACTCATAAAATCCAAAGATATTTTGGTTCTTCTTCGTCTGTGCATGACGCAGTTGAACAAACAGTCAATCGGGACTGAGCTTCATTGTATCTTGGAGTCGAATTCGCTAGTAACCCGGTGCACACCAAATTCACTCGAATTGGTGGGGGCGAATATCGTCTTAAGGATAACGACAATGTAATGCGCCCAAATGGAACCTCCACAAGCCGACATCAATGGAAACTCCACGTACAGCCTACCGCCGTCGTTGCTCCATTGTCATTGCCAACAGCCACCGATTTGTCACTTCCGGCACCGCACACTACCGATGATGCGCTCCAACTCCTTAAAGTTTACTATAAAATTGTAATTTAGATGATTTTAATTTTTATTTACAAATTTAGAATTCTCTCAAGTCATGGGATCACTTTTTTATTGACATTGCATACAAAATCTTGTAAAAGCCGACCCTTTAATTTAAATGGCAGTTGATACTAAGAACCAATTTAGATTTCCTTTTACATTTCATGAAATCAAGAACCGAATAATTTTAATTCCAATTTCCTATTACGGGTGTGAAAGAAAAAAAAATTTATAGGTAAATTTTTGAATTACATAACCTTTGTTTGGATACATTTTAGGAGTGTCAAAAAGATTATGTCACATGTGCCCACTAAAAATTCCAATGACAATCCAATTAAACTATGCCACTTATCGCTCTCATATTTGTGCTCACTAAAAGTCATCATGCAATAATATATAAGATTTCAGTAACGGTGCAGAGTAGGCGGGGCAAGACATTTGCCTTGGCACTAGTGAGCATCTTAAATAATTAAGTACTAAAAATCAATTATCTGGGCTTAATATTTAGATGCAAGTATTAATAGTTAATGAGCATTTTAAATAATTTCAAACAATGGCTCATTTTTCTTCTCATTAAAAAAAAAAAAACTCTTAACGTTAAAAATGGAAGAAGAGTGATTTATAAGCAATTGTTTGAAATTTATGTAATTATATATGCATAATTTTATGACATTTCATCTTTTTGAATACTAATCATTTCACAAATATGCTTCATCCAGCGAATACCAATTCCAATCGACCTAATTCTTTTCATACATGCTACATGGTGAACACATGCTACATGGTGAACACTTCGAGGCCTATAAAATGTATGACTGCCTTTACAAAGTCCCACACTCCTATTTGCCTTGGGCCCTAAAATGTCATGCCGAAACTACTTTATTTTGATATTTTCTCTTCTTTTTTCTCTCGGCTTTTCATTTGTTTTGGTTCTGTTTTATGTTCTTCTCATTTGTATGTTGTTCTTTTTCTGTTGTATTGTATATGGTAGCATTTCACTTGAAATGAAATTTTCTCTCTTTCACCATAAAAAACAAAAAACAATGGAGGGGGAACATTTAACTTTCTATTCTCTTTTTTTCTCCATTTTCCACACAAGATAAATGGTTTGCCGATAAGATGTTACCCCCTCCGATCCTCTGATCCTTAAAAAGAGTAGTGCATTCCATTTTAGACTGTTTCTAAATAAGTGTGATTTTGAAAAGTTAGTGGGTAAAAGTTGGTACATTTTTATTTTGCCCTTAAAAGCCGATTTCTTTTTTGAAAAGTTAGTGAGTAAAGTTTAATGATGATGTCTATCTCTATCAAGGACAATAGTGGAAAGTGAATGCTAAAGTTGATATGAAATGTGTAATGATGAGATTTTCTTAATAAGTGGGAATTACGAAATTACACACTTAAAAAAAGGAACGGAGGGAGTAGTAGAGTTAAATATTTGCAGTTGGCCAATGTCGTTCCATCAACTTGAACCTGAGACCTCACAAACTGACACCTAAGTGCCTGTTCATGACCATTTGAGGTACCGCTCGGGTCAGGCATCATTTTTTATTTTTTTTAGAAGAAAAATTTTACAAGCACATTATCTCTGCTATGAACGAAAGCAAGGGAAAATTCTTCTTTGATTGCGCTCCATTTGGAATTTGTGGGAACTGGAAGAAAGGGAACAAAATGATTAAGGAGGAAAATGGGATGGAAATTTCAATGTGCATTAGAGCAACTTCAGTGGTAGGAGTCATTTTTTGGGTGCTAAAGTCAAATTTGGCCTTGCTACAATGTGTATTTTTCCATAATTTGGCCAAACTACTCTTGTGGTGTCCATGCCAAAATTTGGCTCCCTTCCACAACTATCTTCCAATTACCATTTTCTCAACTAACTTTTGAATTTCCAACAATATTTTATATACTTCACACCTATTGTTTAGCCACATCATAATCACGATTTTAGGAACCAACCGACTTTCTACCACAACTCATTTTCTATGCATCTCAACAAATTATTTTGGTGCCACCTATTTATTTAATCTACCTCTCCCATCTAAAATTAATTTGGGTTTCTTTTTTTTGAGTAACTTTGTTACCATTGGACCATTGGATTGCTTTACATTGCAAGATTGTAAATGGTGTACGAAACACTGGATAAATCTCTCTCTCCTTGATATTATCGACGACGCCTACTCTCTCTTCTCTGTATTTTACGATCCTTTCTCCCTTTCTCTGAACTCTCCTCCGTGTTCCCTCTCATAAATCTTTCACATTATTTCTAACAATCGGAGGTCCGACAACATCACCACAATATCATACGGCGATCGGAGGTGCGACAATGGTGCAACGATCTGGCTGGTTCTTATTTCCTATTCTTTGTCTCCGGCTCTTTTGATTTAAGGAAGGTAAAAACAGATTTTTTTGGTTTCCTTATAAGTTCTTTTATCGCCAGTTTCCTTGTATTTATTTTTTTTATTTTTGTTTCCATGTTAAGATGAAATTTAAGTTTATGATTGCCAAAATGCTAATGCAAAATCCTTCGGGGAATGATTTTTACACTTCTTTTTTTTTAGTAAATGCACTCTATTTCTTGTCTTTTAATAAAAAAAATTACACATAAGTATAACACTAAAGACATAATGGAGGCATTCATTAAAAAAGAGAGAGTGAAAAATATTTCCCAAGAAAGGTTCAATGAAAAGAAAATTATGTGAATCAAAGAAAGGGGGCTAGAAGAGTCTAGAGAGAGAGAGAGAGAGAGATCAGAGAGGTGTGTGGGAGAAGCTCTTCCCTATGGGCCGCCGCACCTCCCCTCCCCCACCTTCTCCCTCCTCCTCTTCTGCTCTCCTCTTTACTTCCCCTTCGGATTGCGGGCAACTCTTCATGCACGACCGGATCTTCTCTCTTCTCCCTATGGGTGGCCAGACTCTAGATTATTGCACATGGGGGGCAGATATGGGGTTTCTAGATCTGGGCCTCGACATCGACGGCGGCTGTGGCAACATGCACCAGCGGTTTCTTGTTTCTTCCTTTTCCTTTTCTTTTTTTTTTTCTGCTTTTTAATTTCTATTTTTTTAATTTATTTATTTTGTAGGTGGTTGTATTTCGATTGGTAGATTAACGAAATTTTTCTCTTTATCCAAAAAAAAAAGGTTTCAATGGGTTTGTTTGGAACTTGTAGAAAAGACAAAATAAAATAAAAAAACAAAAACAGTTTCTTAGGGTTCATTTGGAACTTTTGGAAAAGAAAAGAAAAAAAAATAAGGAAATAATTTTCACACTCTTTTTTTATAAAATGCACTAATTTTTTTGTTTTTAGTCCAATAAAAAATTACACTAAACAACAAGGAATGGACAAGATAGGGGTTGTGAGAATCATTTCTCTATTATTCTTTCTTTCTATTTTCCATAGGTTCCAAACAAACCTTACTAGTCCCTTCATCTACTTACTCCAATTTAACATTAAATTTACAAAAACTTACGAGGCAAAAATCATTTTTTGTAGGTGACAGAATCAAGAAAAGAGTGTTTCTATCGTTAATGAATACACTTGCTGCTTAAACTATGGATCTAATAATAATCTGGAAAAGGGTTTTGTGATGCAAAACTACGTTTTCTGCCTGTAGATTATTGGGTTTTGGGTTCTCCTCTGCAGCGCTGGGTATTTTGAGAAGATTTGGTCTTTATCTGCCAAGATCAAGAATTTACTACTCTGTGACGATTTCGAACAAGACGAAAGAGAAAATGTCAGACTATCTGCCTCCAGAACTGTTGATAAATGTCCTAAAGAGGCTGCCAGTCAAGACCCTTTTGCGATTCAGGAGCGTGTGCAAGGAATGGTATTCACTAATCACAAACCCTGATTTCATTTCTCAACACCTCGATAGATCACTACTTACTCCTCTCACACTCATTAAGTACTGCACCCAGAATCCGAATCACAAATTTTTATCTTTGATAGAGCATTACTCGGTGCGATTCGATAACAACAATGCTTTTGATGAGTATGCAAAATCCGAGTTCCCATTCAAGAGACCGGGTTTCCCCGGTATAGGATTAGGATTAGATCGTACCGGGTTTATTTATTTCGGTATCATTGGTAGTTGTAACGGGTTGGTCTGTCTCTTTAATGGTACATTGGGAGACAATTTGCATAATTTATTTCTATGGAACCCATTGATTGGAAAAAGCATGGTAGTTCCGAGACCAGGGGTTAGCTTTATGTGGGCACAACGTCCCTGGTTTCATACTTTTGGATTTGGGTTTGACGAGTTGAGGAACGATTACAAGGTGGTTGCAATTATGTCGCTAGAGGTTCGGCCCAGGGTTGAGGTTTACTCTCTCAACTCCGGCAGTTGGCGAGAGATTAGTTGTAAGGCCCTTCGATATACTGTCGCCGTTGGAGCACCACAGGCCTATTTGAATGGGGTTGCTCATTGGGTTGCAGCCGATTATAGAGAACTGAGCAGCGATCCAAAATGTTCCTGTATCGTGACATTCAGCATGAAGGATGAGGTATTTGGTGAGATGATGTTACCGGAGACGAGAAGTATGATATTGGAGGTGTTGGTGAGATTGCAGCGTGTGACCGTATTGCAGGACTCGCTTTCTTATATCGATTTTCATTTTCATGGTGATGTTCCTAGTTTTTGGGTTTGGGTGATGAATAAGTATGGGGTGGAAGATTCTTGGACTTTACTGTTCCGAGTTGACACTAACAAACTGGATTGGCCGGTTGGCTTTAGGATGAATGGTGAATTTGTCATGGAGGCAAGCATGGCCTTGATTTCCTATGACCCTGAAAGCAAACAGGTCAAGGATCTTGGAATCCATGGGTTTGATCTACTACAGTGTTTTGATAACTTTTACGTAGGGAAATACGTGGAGAGCCTTGTTTTGCTGGACAGGAGGGCGAGCGGTCCTGGGCATACAGGTACTACTGATGGATCCACTTCTTCTGTCGAATGAAGAGAATGGTGCAGAGGAAACTTCAGAAGCTTAAAGAAGACTGGATCGCTCATTTTGCGGAACAACTAGAAGAATGGAGCTGAGAAATCAAGAAGCTCTATAAAAAAGAGCAGAGGTGTAGAAGATGAGATATGTGATCTCACTTTAGTCTTGAAAGCAGCTTATATTCTCTCTGTTTGGTTTTGAGTTTGTTGGATGCATTGTATTGATCACACATGATGGGTAAAGTTCAATCCACCTTCTTCAAACAAAGTTTATGTATAGATGTGTGGAAGAAAACAAATATAAAGGCATGATGAGTAGATGCATATCTCAGAGTTCAAATTCAATGTTTTCTCAAACCATAAAAGCAACTCTCATATAAGAGCAAATCCAATGCCGGGTTGCAAAAGGGGTTGCATTGCTAAAATAGAACCAAAAATGGCATTTCATCAATCCAGTGTAGTGCCATAAACGGATGGAAAATGGCACAAATGCAAAATTGGTTCCAAATATAGAACCAAGGATGGATATACAACCAAGGATGCATCCTTGCCACATCACCACAAAATAACGGTTATTTCAGTTCAGGTACCGGAGATTACCTGAAAACGACCAGAAAATGGCCGGAAAATGCTGTCGTCGCCGGGAAGTGGCCGGAGTTGCTTATGCGACTGTATTGTTGAAGCCGGAAAGCTCTTCATCGCGAAGCACTCGAATTTTGACTCGGCGAACTCCCAAATCGGCGAACCCCCAAATCGATTTTGACTCCGAAACTGACCAAATCGATGCAAGAAAATGTTGGAAACATAGATGATGGTTTTACTAGTGAAGATAGACAGTAATAGAGAGATGAAGTACAGAGATTATGGCACACCTGAGGTTGAAGTCGGAAAACCCACCATAGATAGTAACCGATCGTTTTGAGATGGGTTTTTCACCTGATAGGTTTTTCACCAAAGATTGCTTCGATCGGTTTGAGAGGAGAAGGAAGGGATCTGTTGAGGTTTGAGAGAGAGGGCTTCGATCGGTTTGAGAGAGGGGGGGGGGTTGAAAAATTAGTTGGGAACGGGGGGTTAAAAAATTAGATCACAAAGGGGTTGAAAATAACGTAGATAGTTGAATTGGGGATGAAAAAGTAATTAATAATGAGATGGAGGGAAAGTTAGTTAAATTTGAAACTGTTTGGTTCTAAAATAGAACCAACCACCGGAAGTTGGGTTCTATTTTACCACCAAAAACCACTTTTTGGTGCCAAAATATAGCAATAGCTATAGCTATTTTCCATCTACCATTGGATTTGCTCTAAAGGCATGTCCTCTTAAGTCTCGCGACATCATACTAAATCTATGCATCTCTAGAGGCGACATCATACTAAATCTATGCATCTCTAGAGGACAGCAAAAAACCCTATACAAGAAAAAATAACGAAAAACAAGGAAATGGAAGAGACCCAACTCGAACCCATGATTTCCTTATTCAAAATAGTAACAATTGGTCAAAAATAAGTGAAAAAACAGAAGAAGAAATTCAGAAGCTTAATGAAGAAGAACAAGATGGCTGGATTGCACCTTTTTCAGAACAACAGAAGAACAACATGTTGCTCCTTTGGCAGAACAACTAGACTGGATGGAAGCCTACACTGAACGAAGAGAACCGAGATGTGAAGTCAAGAAGATCTATCGTAAAGAGCAGAAGAGGAAAGGGAAAGATATGTGATCGTACTTTAAGTCTTGAAAGCAGCTTATATTCTCAACTGTTAGGTTTTCCAGTCGTGAGATGCACTGTATTGATCAAACATGATGGGTGAAGCTCAACCCACCCTCTTCAATCAATTGCTGTTCTGTTTGCATGCTGAGGAAACAAAGTTTATGCGTAGATGTGTCAAAGAAAACAAGATCAGTTGCGTAAGTCATCCATCTCCGGTAGCACGTTAGGCAAGACTTTATAGCTGAGAGAGCTACAAGTACAACAGTGGTGCCAATATGACTGTCATTATTATTCTATACCTTGCTACAATGTCTTTTCAAACTAAAAAATAGCAATGTACTTGTACCATTTTGATGCCTTTTTAGCACTATCTTAAACTCAAAACATTGAATTAAACCCCTTCCATTTTTGTGTACAGATTTTATCTGACCCGGTTAATGTGGTAGACTAGGCAAACCCAACCGGTGATTTTTTTCCCCTATCGGAATTTGATGCCAAATATAACTTTGCCTTTTTTTGGCAGCAACTTCGGTTAGGGGATGGAGAACCTCTTGTCACATATTTTGTGGAACTTTAGCTTAAATGGCTCATGGATTAAGGGGTCGTACTTATTACTAAGATGCTTTGGACCATGAATGAAGAAAGCACGGTAATGAGTACAGAAATTGATTTGGGTCTCTAGGTCTGCCCTCCTTGATGTCTTTTGGCTTTGATTTGGGGGCATAGTTCTGCAACAAAACGTCCTTGTAGCTCCTCGGTTCTTGGAGGTTTAGGGGGGCCTTTGTTTTAGTGGTATTCTGAGCACAACCACTTTGTGCATATTGCCAAAGGTTAGGTCTGTTATCAATTTTCCCCGCACATACCCCGGGACTAGATGGGTTATGTTGTTGTGTTATTGTTGGCTCATGGATTAAGGGTTATGAATTAAGGTCTTTTCCAGCTTTTACTTCCTGTGCAGCTGGCTGCTATTCTTTTGGAGCCCTGACCAAAATTTTGGCTTCATTTTGTGGGGATATTTTTTATCAGTTTTTTTTTTCCTTGATCGACTTTTTGATCAGTTTGTTGTTTGGTTTTCTGTAGAAGCCAAATCAGAAACACAAGGGTTGATATTTGGGCCAATATCAACCTTTTTCTTTGTATGATTTTCTTCTGCTTGGAGTAATTGTAAAGACACGTTTTTTATTTATTAATTAAATACTAATAGACTTTTATTTATTTCTTTTGCAAAACAGATTAATAATTTGAAATTTCCTTATCTATGGATAGCTATATAGTGTAGATATAGTGATAATCTTATTATTGTATATAAATGTGATTTTTTTTTTTTAGTAAAAAAAAATCCCTACTTTTCTCTCACTCTCCTAATAACTCTCTACCACTCCACCACTTGCCCATAACTCTCTCTCATATTTACTTCTGTTGTTTTAATTTAGTATAACTTTCAATATCTATCGGGTGATTTCTCTCACCTCTTACGGTAGTCTCTCTCCCTCACGGTTTCTTTATTTGTCGCAGAATTTTCTTTCCTTGGTGACGTTTGATTCCCGATGTTTACGAACTTCCGTTGACTCGCTAAATCGTCGAACTTCCAATATCTCTGGGTTTGGGAATGTTCCTATCCGGCATGGGTCATGAGCCAATCACAATGCCCCGAGGTCACTACCAGTCGTACCGAGTTGACATGAGTTAGGAATGGTGGGCAGGAGCCTGTGGAATGGAAATATTGTGGATGGGAATCAATGCCGGATAGAGGTTGTTATTTGGTGCTGTTGTAAGCAAATGGTGCGGTGACCGGTCGTGAGCCATGCACAATATTCATGAGGTAGTTTTGTTGCGTAATCGGACACCCGAGAGATACTGTGGATGGAAGCTGGTGATGGTTGGTGAAATCAAGTTGAGTGGTGAATGATCGTATGGAATTCAATAAATCTATCATGTTGGAAATATTATCTTTTAGATTGTTATACTTTGAAACTATTATCGTCAATCTTGTTACTTGCTGTATGAGTAAACTTTTGTGAAGTATGTAGTTTTGGGTGTCCTACTAGATGATTTTCACTCACGAGGAGCCACATGCAGAGCATGAGGCGACGGAGCAGCAGGATGGAGATGGATTGTCGGAGCCATGGAGATCACTAGTTATTTATTTTAGATGACTCAAGTTTTATTTAAGTTGAAAATTTATGATTTTAGGTTTTCAGACTGTTGTTAAGTTTCTGGACAATTTCAGTTGTACTGTAACAAGTTAGTTAACTCTTTTTACTGTTAAATTGTCAAATTTAAAACTTTTAATATTCAACCTGTGTTTTTAACTTTTATATTTAAAGACAAAGAAATCACCCAATAGAAATATGGTCGAATCCGCATTTCGTCATTGTATAAAGCTACCTGGAGGTGTTGCCTGGAAAATAAACACAATCGATTTTTGTCCATGGACTTGATTGCCTTACAGAACATCGTTATGATTCAAATTCTGAACTTGACCAGGCACTGAACTGGGTACTTATGTTGTTATTGTTAGAGGGACGAAAATCAAATGAAATAGGAAGCATGGTTCTCAACTAACTTGTGGGTGCACGCATTTTAAATAATTTTTAACGTAGACTTTTTGGTTTAACTGGTGTCGTGCTTGAATGATTCCTCGATTAATCCAGAGCCTTAAAGTTAACAACTCGGTCCCTTCATGTATAGTTTGCTCACAGAGATGTATGGATTTGAGGAGCAGAACAGAAAGGTTGCTGGCGACTAATACTAGGGCAGATAATATCACTCGGCATTTACATTCTTATCCATCCATGGAGGCTTATAAAAGAGAGGCCAATCAATTTTGGTGTTTGGTCAATTGCCACTTGTTGCCAATTTTGCCCTCCAATTGGAAATTGCCCCATTGGTTTTCTTGTAATTATGCCATAATGCTATGCCCTTTTGGTCTTTTGGCTATGTATGGCTAAATTACGCATTTGAGTCCCTGGAGTTTGTTGCTTTACGGATTTGAGTCCCTAGAGTTTGTTGCTTACGCATTTGAGTCCCTAGAGTTTGTAAACCAAAATACACACGGGCATCACACTCGTGCAACGCACGAAGCCGTTAAACTAGTTGCTACAATATACAGACTTGAGCAAGAAAACAATAAATAAAAAAACACCAGTTTTAGTAGGGTTTTTTTTTTTCTTAACAGCAGAAACTAAACTAAAATTCTACTTTATTCCACAACTCTTATGACTGTGTAACTAACCACGTACGACTTACTCTAAAATAGAAGGAGAATACTTAAACCCTTATGCAAACATACTGGTTCTTGACACAAAAGGCCAATACACAAAACACATTCTCGTCGATAGAAGCCAGAGGTGCTACAAACTACGAAGCACAGATACGGATGCGGAATAAGGATATGGTGATATGAACAAAAAAAGGGTATTCTTATATAGGAGAAATTAAAACCAAAACTGATTGTCACTGCAACAATGTAGAGATTTGGCAAGTGTTTTAAACAGCACTGCAAGCAGTAGGGACTAGGATGTCAGGCAATGTACGAGTGAATGAGAAGCTCTCAGTTCTAAACGTTATGACTTTGAAAGAGGAGAGATATCTAATCACCTGCGATATGTTGATGAAGAGGATGCATAATATCCACAAGACTAAGACCTAATCGTATGCATGAAATCCACATTTTTTTAAAAGTGAAATAGACCCATTTTGTAAATAACCGTGTCTAAACCATAGCGAATCTTACAATTCAAATTCAATGTTTTCTCAAACAATAACAACATATCTCTAATTCAAAGCCATTTCATCCTAGTAAATTCACTTATTCAGTCTCATATCATCAGACTAAATCCAGTCTTTCTCTGCTCTGTTATACAACATCACGCATGGCAGTAATATGCTAAAGAAGAAGTACCAGAAATGGAGCAAAACTCCATTAAGCGAGATACCCTACTATCTCCGGAGGACAACAAAGAACCATATACATGAAAAACAAATGCAAAAGAAGAGAAAGACACGCTGCGCCAAAGTTGGCGGGGAGGAGATTGGCAACAATCCTTTCAATTAATGCAAAGAAAACTCTATACTTATTTTGTGATAATTTGGTATCCTGCCCAATGGACCAACTAATTAGGGAACCAGTCCCAATGTCCACTTGCAGAGCCTATTCAAAGCCAAAGCCCAGTATGGATTGGCTCAACGTAGGAATTGAAAACACATTGGTAGGAGTTGAACCACCACCGGCTTTCAGAGGGCCTTGGTTGCCATGTGAGTACCAATGCACCAACTAGGAATTAATAGAAAACTATTTACTGAACTCCTCTCATTCATTTCTCTCCAAGCATCAGACACACACACACACAAATGGTAGAGACCCAAGCTTTCCTTACTCTAAATTTAACTGCAGGATTAATGCCCATTTTGTTTCGGCAGGGGAAAAAAACAGGAGAACATCTTCTGAATTTTATGGAGTTCGATGCAATGTAAATTTGAAGTTAAGGGAAAAAAATAAAAAATGCTTCCACTTTTTAAAGGTAGAAAACGTTTTCGGATCAGCACTACTACTTACTACTACACCACTATCTCTTCGTCTCTAGCATTCAACCATGTTAACAATCAATAACAAATGCGGAAACGGGTGGTTCGGATTACCTTTAGCGAAATTTTACCGAACTGGATCTTTTGGTGGATGAATTACATACTCCGGATCACGTACTAGAACAACAACAATCTCCCGCAATGGAGTGATACTACGAGGTTCAAGTATCACCCTCTATTCCACGGTGCAAAAGCTTCGAATCGCTCTTTAATGGTAGAGCGAGAAAACTAGGGAGAGTTTTCTAGAACTCAATGACTGATAATCTTGTATCGATATAGTATGAATATGTTGCAGGAATTATATAGAGTGGGCATCCTAGATGCTCTAGAAGGCCTATAATCCTAAGAGAATAGGATCACTTCAACTTCTTGTATCTTATCTCCTAGATAAGATAGGACTCTATATAAATGGGTCAACGGGTCATGTCCACATGGGCGACCCGATTTGGTCTCGGACTCGGCCCCAAATTGCAACAAACCACAACCACCACCGGGCCACGGTGCCACCACCAACATTACCATAGCAACTATCACCGCTATTTATGGTTCCGCAGAGAAAAAAAAACGCAAGATGATCAAACAAGCATTTTAGAAGATCATTCACTTGTGAGATATATAATTTAAGAACGAATGTAAATTTGGATGCATCTAAGTTTACGTCCTCTCTGATCACATCACTTGTGAGAAAGACACGCTGCGCCAAATTTGGCGGGGAGGAGATTAGCAACAATCCTTTCAATTAATGCAAAGAAAACTCTATACTTCTTTTGTGATAATTTGGTATCCTGCCCAATGGACCAATTAGGGAACCAGTCCCAATGTCCACTTGCAGAGCCTATTCAAAGCCAAAGCCCAGTATGGATTGGCTCAACGTAGGAATTGAAAACACATTGGTAGGAGTTGAACCAAGACCACCAGCTTTCAGAGGGCCTTGGTTGCCATGTGAGTACCAATGCACCAACTAGGAATTAATAGAGAACTATTTACTGAACTCCTCTTAATCATTTCTCTCCAAGCATCAGACACATACACACACACACACACAAACGGTAGAGAGTCTAGAGACCCAAGCTTTCCTGACTCTAAATATAACTGCAGGATTAACGGCCAATTTGTTTTGACAGGGGAAAAAAACAGGAGAACATCTTCTGAATTTGATGGAGTTCGATGCAATGTACATAAATTTGAAGTTGGGGGAAAAAAATCTGCTTCCACTTTTTAAAGGTAGAAAACGTTTTAGGATCAGCACTGCTACTACTACTTCACCACTATCTCTTAGTCTCTAGCATTCAACCACAACCACCACCGGGCCACGGTGCCACCACCAACATTACCATAGCAACTATCACCGCTACCTATGTTCCGCAGAAAAAAAAAAAGAAGTAAAGAGCGCAAGATGATCAAACAAGCATTTTAGAAGATCATTCAATCAGACAGCCAAAAACTACTATTGAGCAAAGCTTTGGAGGCATCTAAGTTTACATCCTCTCCATCACAGTGAAGATGGGATCACATCACTTGTGAGATATAATTTAAGAATGAATGTAAATTTGGATGTGTACCTCGTATTTTGGCTACTAAAGTTTTCTAAGCACACAGAAATATAACTGTAACTAGAATTCAGATAATCATCATAAACTCCTCCACAATTCAAGATTTTTTCTTTGGAAAAAAAACAAAAACGAAGCTGTAATCTCAGCTCAGCTCAAGAGCCAAGATCTTATTTCCGATACAACAACGAAACCCAATTATCAACATATTCGCTGGAAACAGGGCAGAAATCTAAATCAAATTACCGAATAGATTGAATCATCAATCGGAATTGTCGGCCAATTGCTGGGCCTGGAGGCGCTGGAGGGCTTTGTGGTGAGCCCAGGTCTCGATGGTGAGATCGGGCTTGGCGTTGAGGCCCACACCGAGTATGACGACGGTGAGGAAACTCGTGATGTAGCAAGGCAGCTCCCAGTCCTCCCACTTCCTCGCTTGCCCCGGCGGCGGCGGCGTACGGTTGAAGAGGTATCCGTTTGGGCGATCCTGGTGGCCCGGTGTGATCCACCTGCTTGGGCCGTCTCCGCCGCCGCCGCGGAGGCGGAGGGAGGGGCTTAGGCGGTGGCGGAGGGTCCCTAAGGCTGTCGCGAAGGGGTTCGGCGACGGCATATTGTTTTGGTATGGAGAGAGAGAGAGAGAGTTGATTTTTGATTTTATTGGATTTGGATCTGATCACACGCACCTTGTTTGTTTGAGATTTTGAGAACCCGATTTTGAAAACAAAAACTCAAAAATCCTTGAAAACCCTTGAGAATTGTTGGAAACCCTTCAAAAGCGAACAAATGAAGGTTCTCAAAATCTGGTTCAGAAACCCCAACCGAACAAGGCCACGGTGTCGTTTTTCGTTTAATCATGTCACGCCAGGGATGATAAACAACCAAATTGCTCGAGTTCAGGGTTTGTGTTCGCTTATTAAAAGCTTATTTGAGATTGGTTAGTTACAAAAACAAGCCAAGCCCGACAATCTTTTTGAAGCTCGTTAAGCATTCGAACCTAACTCGCTTGAGTTCGGACTTCGTGGTCGCTCATTAAAAACTCATTTGAGATTGCCAAGCTCGACACATCATTTTGAAGCTCATTAAACTTCCGAACCTAATTTGCTCGAGTTCGAGCTTCGTTTTCGCTCGTCATAAGCTCATTTGTCTCGGCAAATCTTTTTGAAGCTCATCATTAAGCTTTCGAATCTAGCCCGCTCAAGTTCGGGCTTTGTCTTCGCTCATTAAATAATTCGAGATTGATTTGTTACAGAAACAAACCAAGCTCGACACATCTTTTCAAAGCTCATTAAGCTTCTGAACCTAGCTCGCTCGAGTTAGGGCTTTCTGTTCTCATTAAAAGCTCATTCGAGATTGGCTCTGTAATTGTTTCTGTAAAAAACCAAACTCAACACATCTCTTTGAAGCTCATTAAGCTTTCGAACCTAACTCGAACAACCTACCACTGAGCTCGTTCGACGTATGATGTTTACTACTCCAGTATTTTTTTTCTTGTTGATTGGAATGTTTGCTAAAATTCAAACTACTCAAGATCAGCTCGTGATTAGCTCAATTAAAGATGGTTTGACATGGTTCCTCTAATAAACTAACCAAGCTCAAACATATTTCATCAGTCTGGCTTGTTCGTTTCATTTATCATCCATATCCAGGCATTCAGATGGAAGAATTCAGGCTATACACTTCGCTTTCTGTGGTACATACAGAAACTGAAGTAACCTTCAAAACAAAGAGAAATATTCAGTTCTCTCATCAACAAAGCTTGGGTTTATGGGCAGAATTGGGATTCCAGGCAGCATTAATCGTGGCTCGGCTTCATGGGGCAGGCCGCCTACCCATTTGCTCGCGCAGCCCGTTTGCTCAACCCGCATTTGAACAAGTTAGCAGTAGACATAAAGCATGGAAACTGATTCTACACCCTCTAGTTGCCAGGAAAGCAAGTACCCTTCGTCCCGTTTTTTTATCCAATAACAACAATGAGGATTTATACAGAACACTACCGCATTGAATCCACACCCACTTTGCAAACAAAATCAAATCCAAACTTTGCCCATAACAAGGTTTACATTGTCGAACAGATAGGAATGCCTTCAAATTGTTGGTTTAAGATAAAAAAAAGAACAGGCCCCAAGTCCCACACGGTCCACAAATGAAGTGTGCAAAAACACTGATGGACAAGGGAAAACCAAAGTCCAAACAAAAGAAATAAAAAAGCTTATGATACAGGACAAGATGTGTTTGAGCCGTGTATGGTGCGTGCAGATCGATGCCTGTACATATGTATCTATAGCACTGCATAACAAAAATTACCCAAACCCTCATTCTAGCTAACGGGTAATGAAAACAAACCTATCACATGTAAACAGACGAAATAAATCAGCAAGTGAAGCATTAAGAGCGTAGATCTGTAGAAGATAACATTCAATTTCAATCACTCTGTAAAAATGGTAAAATATCTCGAATGAACCTCACTAAAACCACAGATGGAAACCATTCATGATCTACAAATCAAAGTGAATGCTTCACAGATTAGTATACTCCCAAGAGGTTAACAGTTTGGGAGGTTTACCAAATCCTCAAATAGGGCTCTGTCTTTCCTTTGTACAGCAAAGAGCGGTAATCATACAGCATTTAAATCGGGGAAATCAGAACCACCAAGATCCATGCAAAACCTCATCTTCATCAACTATAGAGTTGATAACAGATATAACAAGCCTGTAAATAAGATTTGTTAGCATTGCCAGAGAGAGATTGATACCAGTCACTATTATCAATAATCAACTTGCAAATTCCTCCTTTCACAGATTACCAAAAAAAAAAAAAAAAAAAGGTCCTCCTTTCACATTCAACTGATGTAAGCATAGAAGACAAATACATCTCATATGCTGATTTAGAACTTCTACGGACTTAATTCTCACTTGACTACACTACTCTACTGTGTTAATCTTGTCTATTAACTACTCCCTCCGTCCCATATTTGTTGTCCATTTTCACTATTCACTGCTCCTCAAAAAATTGGCTATATTTTTCAATGTGTAATGTTGTATATATTCAATATGGATCTTGTTTGATAGTTCTCGATGAGTACTATTAAACAAAATTTTCAAAATTGTAAAACACATTATAGATTGAAAGATATAAGTAATTGAAAAATGGCACGCAAACCCGTAAATGGACAACAAATTCGGGACGGAGGGAGTATTTGTTTCTCTCTTTTGGGGGATAAGTTAAAGGACTCGTTCTTCTTATGACCTTGCCCCCACATGTTTGAAATTCCACAACTGCTACCAAAAAACCTCACATGCGTATATTTTTTAAACAAGAAATTTCTTCTGAAACAACAAAATCTGCAAAACTCTATTCCGCCATACGATGTGTCCTAATTTTGAGTTTAATCTACTTGACTACTCTCTTCAGTTGAACGAAACAGTATATTTTGACAAACCTATTTATCATGTGTAGAAGGAAGAGAAGCCAGAGTAGTTCTAATTCTGATACTATTTTGAATGTTTGAAGAAAGAAAAGTTCAACTTAGTTTATTAGCGGAACAAAAGATCCTGATTTGGCACAGTGCAAGTACTCATGGCTAGGGCTGTAAATGGGCCGAGCCGCTCGCAAGCGGCTCGAGTTGAGCTCGTTCAAGCTCACTCACTACACAAACAAACGAGTTCGAGCTGACATTTCGAGCTCGTTTGACAAACAAGCCGAGCACAAGCTACAAAGTACTCGGCTCGCATAGGCTCGCGAGCCACTATACACCCACTTATGTATATATTTATATGTATACATGTGTGCGTTCATGCACATGATGTAGGGGAAAATTCCTCACCACATGAGTAGTACTTCTGGGGAACAGTTTGCCTCATGCTTTATAGGAGGAGGCTTGTTCAGGAGCATCATTTGGGCGATGTGGGACAAATGAATCAAAGGGCAAGGCAAGCGTATAGCAAAACAACGTCGTTTCCATCCAAGGCTTTTAGTCCCACATCGGCCAACTATCAAACACACAGATTTGTACCCATTATAAATAAAACCCAACTCCCTCTTTGAAAAGCGGGTTGGCAGCATGATATGTCAACGAGCCGAACTCAAGCTTGGTTGGAAGTCTACGAGTCGAGCTCGTGCTCATTTTTCTAGCTCGCCGCGAGTTTGAGCCGAGCTCGAGCAGCCTAAAACTCGGCTCGTATACACCCCTACTCATGGCCCATTACCGCTGCACGTGTTCAGGGCATGTGCACACAAGGAGAAAGGGTAAGGCTGCTACCCAGGAATCGCCCACCAGCGATAACAATTCCGTCCGAAAATAACATGGTTCGAACTGAGATGGACGGGCTCAGACGTATGGATGGTAACGAAACAAAATAGAAGCTACCAAGATAACAGAAAACCTCGAAATAGCCATTTAAATTATTGACATCTATAAACTTGAGAAGAGAGTGTAACATCAACTTCAAAAAAAAGTCAATGTTCGTGATACATTGATAATCCTGACGTACATGTATTCACCTAAATTTACAAACAAACAGAAAACAAATTGCAACCCGCACCAATCTTCAATATCTAATTTGTCCCTATAAAGCAGAGAAAACAGTTATTTCCATATACTCACATGTTTATAATGTTACATATAAGATGCATAAACTCTCCCCCAACATTGTACTCTTCTATCTGCCTCACTACCTCGCACTCGGTGCTCTATCAATTTTCAATTTATTAGTATAACGCTTAAACGGTTATTCAATTAATAAGCTAGGGATAATATTGTCTTCCCTATGTGGGCTTTTATCCTCCCACTAATAAATATGGATTAGGGTTAATTAACACTTCAATAACTGCCTAGCTTTCTTAACTTACAGCATGTAATTCAATCATTATCGAAAGTGACATCCCGACCAAAATCTTGATCTTAATCACATAGCATTGCTACTTAAACCCCATCAGTCCTCGCAAGTCACAAAAACCATCATTGTCGCCTCCTAGTCTTGAATTCGTTTTTTCCCATTATTTTTTAAGATCATCTAAAGCTACGAACCCTTAAATTGAGTTGGCGCCCAGCTTATAATCTTTTTGCCATTCACGTTCCCTCACGATTCCACGTCTCTATGCACATCTCCTCTACCTCTTGTCCAATCAACCTTTTTGCTTGGGACTACGAATGGCAAGCTAACACATCATTAACCAAAGCCCGCTTCCGATTGCCTGCATTTTCTAAGCTTAACTGATTGCTCCACCTTACTTTCTAGGTTACTGTGGTACCTTTCCCCAATCTCATTGTTTCTTATCAAGTGCTATGGGGTCGAAGGGTAATTTGGTACCCTTTTTTGTTGTTACAAGGCAGGTTCACAGTTGCCTCTTTTTGTCTAAATGGGAGCAAATAATGAACAGTGGGGATATTTCTCATTGTTTCCTATCAAGTGCTATGGGTCCAAGGGTAATTTGCAACCAAGTTTTGTTGTCACCAGGTAGGTTCACGATTGCCTCCATTTGTCTAACTGGGAGCAAATAGGAACATGGGGGAAATTTCATTACGTGACTCATGGTCCCTAAGCATACAATATCGGAGAGGAGGAAGCCGAGATTCAACTTGTGTCTGTGGAATAGTAGGAAGACCTACAACACTTGTGATTTGCACTGCCAAACTAATATGATATACACGTCAAGAATGGTATCGTGGTAAAAATAATATTAGGTGAGTCACTACGTAAATCAGTATTACGTCTCCCTTACTTTGGAGGAGCTTTTTAATTATACCAAGTTCAAAGCGATTCGTCAGGAGCTCTATCTATATCAGCCCCTATCTGCCAATATCAAAACCATTTAGAGACAGATTGTTTGCATAAATATCAGTTTCTTTACAGTTTACCTTCATCCTTAAGTCCCATAAAGTCTCACAATTTTGGGAGGTAAGGACGCTACTCTAAATTGACTCGATCAAATGCTCACTTTTGTCGACATATAAAACAAATGAAATTGGGCCATATTTCCAACTGCTAATTAGTGAGCTCTGCTTGAATATACCTCAGCTAATCAATTGTGCACAGCAATCCTAAATAAAAGATGCAACTGCTGAGATCAGCTTAATAGAAGCTCAACTGAAGGTCTTAAGCTCAATTTTCAGCTGAAGCTTGATAATCTTAAAGTGATGATGAGCAACACAATACTTGGTGAGCTCAACGTGTTGCTTGATAGCCTTGACTTAAGAGTCCAGCCAAACTAATTCAATATAATTGAGCTTCACATAAAAGTAAAATCATGCCTCTATGTAGAACAGGAACGAGAACACGGTGCTGTGTGTGGTACACTAGGGGAAGATATATCCATCACACCAGTATTTAAGAAACTTCTGCAGAAATTTCCGTCTGCCAACAAAATCTAGTCCTTTTTAAGAATAAACAATAACCATGCCTAGAATAAATTTGAACCCGGTTTTTCCCACATTTTGTCTGCCTATAGCTACACTATCGAGACGATAGATTTCCGTCCATTCTATTTGGACTTGTGATCCTCAGGAAAAGTTTAAGGAAAGGAATAATAAAAAAATGGATCACTTTGGAACGTTAAATGCACTCTTTGAATGGGAGTGTACCATGTTTCGGAACTGGGAGGATAAAACAAGCAGGTCAAGCTATGAAGTAAGTCTCTAAAACTCAAGAAAGGATGAGCGGACATCTAATTCTTCGCTGTTGGAAGGGAACACAGACAAGATAGCGGACAATGTCCCTGCACAGAGAATTCTATGCCCAGGCAACAAGTAAAACTTTCTATTAGCAAAAAAGTAAAATATTAACTGCATACACTCCAACATTTAAGAAAGGAAAGTCATATGATAGAGAATCAAAGCAAACCTGATAATGACTAAAACAAAGAGAACTAAGTAGAAGCCAAGCTTGATAATTCGGTACTTTTTCTCGGCATTAAGAAATCTAAAGACCTCAGTGACATCAATAAGATGCTCTCGCTTCATATACCTGAAATCGAGAAATCATAAATTAAACTAGACGAACTGTAATTCTTTGAACTCAAAAACTTTACGCCTATAAACACAAAAAGCAAAGTTAAAAGAGAATCATTGACATGTATACCGAAGAGATTGTAAATTCAACAAATACATTCTCTCTCTAGAATGTTTGAATTAAAAATTGTCTCCTAGATAAATATACTGCCTTCAAAGTATTTGGATTGCGTCAGGCATAAGTATGTAAGTGCTTAAAAGTGTGCGGATTAGAGGACTTTGAATTCTAAACTTTTACATAATGCACCATTTACCTTTTTGTACGCTTATACAGATGGCTCCATAAGCCAAAACACACTTGTCAGGCTGTCAGCAGAAAACTAGTTACTCTCTAAATCAAAAGTAGAAAACTTTAACCAGCTTATTCTATGTCCTTCAATTCCATTAAATGCTTTGACAGTTCCTTTCTTGTTAAGTTATATCCCATCTATTGGACAAGTTTCTAGTCCAACACTTTTATGCCCCAATTGCTATAGCACAGTACGTTGATCCTCGTCAAGCAAACTTTCCTCAACAGCTTAACAATGTCATCAACCTAAGTTATGGAAAAGTGAATAATGGAACAGGAGAACTAACCAGAAATGTAATGACGTCGCAGGACCCTGCTCTCTATGGTCATTCATGGTGCACGGATTTACTAACCTCACCATTTTTTAGGTATGTAAAATGAGACGCACAGGACCAAATGCATATGCCATTCAAGAGCGGTACCTGTGCTACGCCCTGAAGCAAAGGGAAATTTCATTTTCTTTCATAGTTTTTATTGATTTTCAATTTACCATCAAATAACAGTGGTTCTAAAAGTCGGCCACCTAGGCCGACTAGTCCCCGCCTAGCACCAATGCAGTGGTCCAACGCCTAGATTAGGAAGCCGACTAGTTGGCGCCTAGTCGGTCAACTAGTCCCCACCTAGAGCCTATGCGGTGGTCCAACGCCTAGATTAGGAAGTCAACTAGTTGGCGCCTCATCCCCACCTAGAGCACTAGGCGGCTGACTAGTTGGCGCCTAAGAGCCTAGGCGCCCCTTCTCCGCCCGACTAGCGCCTAGCGAGTTTTACAACATTGGCAAATATAATAGTTCTAGGACGAGATGAAGTTTGAACATGAGAGGAAGTTTGAAAGCTTTTTACCGACCTTTTGTATCCATTTTTTGGTATACTATAAAGAGTAAAAAAAAGAAGGAAACGAGAGAAAATCAATGAGAGGGCTTTCTTCTATTTAGTATACATTAGCTAAATACATTTGCTTGGTATATATTACAACAATAATTAACTCAGCTTATGTAAAACCAACAATAATGAGATCAGGGGAAACACAGTTCAAAGGCATTAACCAAAGAAACAGCTCAAAAGGGCACGATAATTATAGTCAATCACAAGATATTGGGAAAGAAGAAACTCACAAAGAGGTATTATAGCAAGCAATGGGAAGTGTAAAGAGGAACATGATCCAATGCCCCGTCAAAAGGGACAGAAGGCATAACACTCCGTGCAATATAAATTCAGGAACAATCACAGCATTAATGCGCGACGACGATTCGTATGGGTTCATATAGTCTGCCTCCAAATCCGATAAGCACACGATCTGAAACCCAAAGCAACCCAACAAAGGTTTAGGGTTCTTGTATAAGTAAAAACATTGATAAATATTGTTCAAGAAAGTGAACTAGAGATGGGTATTTTTTTTTTTTTTTGAAGGGTTCTATAGAGAGAGAGAGACATATTACCTGGTAGAGATTGAAGGCTATTAGGCCTATGCTCATGAAGAAGAAGATTGCCCATAGAATTGGTTCCCACGCCATTGTTTTTGCATTAACCCACTTGGAAGCAGAGATTAGTCTTCTCACTGAAGACCTTTGTAGTAAACCCTTGCAGTTTTTCGTCAGCAGAAGAAAAACGCTAGGTTTTGAGCCAATTTCAGTTCATACAAACTATCACTGTTGAGGATCGTTTGGACGGGGGATTACTATTTACCGGCCCGGATGACTAATCCCGGACCCACACCTCATCTATAGTTTGAGACAATTTCGCACCGGGGAAATATTTATGGCCGGTTAGATTTAGGGTTTGTTTGGAACATATGGAAGAGAAAGGACAAATAAGAGAAAATAAAATGAGAAAAAAATGGGAGGAAATTTTTACTATTCACAATACTTAAATTTCTCCTTTCTCTCCAAACCAAACAAGAGGAGGGAAAATTTTTAACTTTCCTCTCTTTTCCCTCACTTTCCTCAAGTTCCAAACACACATTTAATGCTCCCATGGAATGCTAATTATGGACTGTCCCGAGTTTATCTATAAATAATACACCTTCCCTCACAATCACCCCACACCATATAGTTTATCATTATCACTCTATTTCAATTACAAAACAAATCAAATAGGAGTAGTATTTTATCTCTCATTGTTACAAAAATCCTTCAAATCAAATATTATTTTATTCCCTCTTTATAAATGTAATAACATTAATGTCGGTCCACTCTCAGTAAATAATACTCCATACTATCTTAGTTTAATTAGTTTTTGTTTTTTTTTTCTTCATTTTTATTGCATATGAGACAATGTACATTCCCCAAAATTTGAAAGGATTTTTTTCTTCATCATGCATTGGGTTTTTCCGCTTTATTCCGTTTTCTGCTGGTTTGAGCAGTGGATAAAAGTAAGGTTACTAATGTGTTTGTTCGAGCAGCGGATGAGAGTAAAATTAATGTTGCGTTGGATGGCCGGATTTTTGTACCCTGTTGTTGTGTTGCTTTGGTCGGTCTTTTGGTTGGTAGTGCGGTAGTCATCGTTGTTGGTTGTGCTTGGTTGCAACTGTTGTTATTGCTTTTAGTCATTGTTGTTGTGTTTCTTTGTGCTCGATTGTGTTTAGCTTGTTTGTTCATTGTGTTTTGTTGTGTAGCTAGATGTAATGGCCTTGTAGGTTTTCCTGCATTGTAATCGGTTACATCATTTAGGTCTACAATATCGACATTGTGCAGTGATTAATAAAAAAAAATTCTCTATTCTCCAAAAAAAAAAAAGGATTTTTTTTCCCTTGAATACACTACTACGTATCTGTTTTATCTACCAAAGTGATTTAACTTTTCATGACTGCTTTCGCTGCGATATCATAATTATTTAGATTATTATTTGGGTATTCTAATTTGACTTTCTTTTAAAAAAAAATTTTGAAATAGTATGAGAGACAGTATTATTTTGAAAAATATGAATAACGCCTCCACAATCCCGGACACTGGGGGCTACTGTATCGACCATACGGGCCTTGTCCCAAGCTCAAAATATAATTTGCAATTTGTAGAGTTCAATGGATTGAATAGTCTCAAAGAAAATCAAGTCGGTCAGAGATCATTCGTTGGGCAAACCAACCAAAATATTCACCTTTGTATATGGGGAGATGCAAATGAGTGCAATATTGCACTCGTTAATAGTACAAAAAAGTACATTTGTAGGTTTTATTTGTACCTTAACGTACAAGTATACTTTAAAGTACAAGAGAAATCCAACACGTGTACTTTTTTGTACCATTAACGGGTGCACCATAAGTACAAGTGAGATCCAATACGTGTACTTTTTTGTTCCCTTAATGGATGTAATGGTACACCCGTTAGCAAGGCCCTTGTATATTTATATCGTTTCTGACGTTCATTTGTTGAAGAGAAAAACGTCAATTGCTCACTAGGGTGCAGATGTCCAATTGACTTAAATTTTTTCATCAATGTAAAATGCATTGAGGTCGATGAAATGAAGGGGGTCAGGTCATATTTTCAAAATCTGGACGAAGCCTTTAGGCTGATTCTATTCACAACCCGTTATTTACTCCATATAACCCATCAAAAATTTCCCAATTTTCACTAATGTGCAAAGATAGAAATGCCCCTGAAACACGACTATATTTTCGACATTCACATACCGAAAATATGTGCACATATTCGACATTTGTATACTGAAGTAGGTACTTCGAAAATTTCATATTTTGACAACATATGTTTCAACAAGCTAATGTCGAAATTCATCATAATTTCCGATATACTAATGTTGAAATTAATGCCTTATTTCGATGTTTGGACACCGAAGTAGATACTTGAGAAATTTATTAATTTCACAACACACGTTTCGACAAGCTAATGTTGAAATGCATCATTTTTTTGCGACTTTAGCTTGTCGAAAAATATGATGTATTTCGACATTTACATACCGAAATCGCTACGGAGCAGAAATTCAATTTTCAACTTGAAGGGTATTATAGGTAGTTTAGGTGAATTTAGTGGGTTGTTGGAGTAAATTTTGTTTAGGAAATTTTAATTGTGGGTTGTATGAAGAAAGTGAGTTTTATGGAGTAAATAATGGGTTGTGAATAGAATTGGCCAAGCCTTTATGGCCAAATAGCAGGTCCCGTCTCTTCCCAATTATTTAGTGCTCCTAAGGAATCGTAACGTGGTCGTCCAGCCCCTTTTGCACCGGATATTTTATGGGAGCCAAGATAAAAAGTATATGGAAACCACAACGTGTGGTGGAAAAGATCTTGGGGATCATGGTGGTTGTTCCCTAAGGTGGTGCCCCAATGGAATTGATTAGGGAAAAATTTTAAAAAAAAAAAAAAACTGACCTATTCCCCAAATTGTCCCATAAACACCTGACCTTCAATAAACGTTAATTAAACTCCTCAGCTTTATACTACATTATCAATCTGTTCGTTACACATTGTGGGACCCCCTGACCATTAGTTGGCATCCACGTGGACATGACACTACTTAAGCAAAAACCCTAACCTTTGGACCAAATGTCCTATAAACACCTAAACTCCCCTCCCCCCCCCCCCCCCCCCCGGGTCCATTTTTCGTCCAATACTTAACGGAGACTCTCAAAACGATGTCGTTTGGTGGGTTTGTCGTGGGCTTCCAAATTTGTTCGTTACACATTGTCTGTCTGTGGAGCCAACTTCAAAGTCCCACACAAACGATTTGGACCGTTCAATAATTTTAAAATAATTAATCAAGTCGGGGGTGTAAACAAATGATGCCCATCAAATATTTATAAGTGATTGGTCTAAATTCATTCAGAATTAGAACCCTATAATCTGAAAGAATTTTTAAAAAAGTTATACAAATGTGCGCTCGGTATCCCCTTGATCTGAATCGTAGATATCGTAGCGCTTATTGAGAGGATCATTCAATTATAAAATTATCTTGATCGGACATCGATAGGTATCAAAACAATTCATAATTTATGCATTTTCTTATACATTGATGTCCGTCAAGATAAATTTTTAAGTGAATGCTAATCTCAACAAGCGCTACGATATTTACGGTTCACATCAAGGGGATACCGAGCACACAATTGTATAGATTTTTTCAAAATTCTTTCAGATTTACGGGGTCCTGATTATGAATGAAAAATTGAACTAATTAGATCAATTACTTATAAATATCCAATGAGCCTGATTTTTTCCCGACCACTCTTAAATTATTGAACGGTCCAGATTATTTGTGTGGGACCCCGAAGTTGGCTCCATAAGACAATGTGTAACGAATAAATTTGGAAGCCAATGACAAACCCCAAAACGACGTCGTTGTGGGAGTCTCCATTATCAATCGGACAACAGATGGATTGGGGGGGGGGGAGGGGGGGGGATTGATGATGGAGTGTCGAGCTCAGGGGTTTAATTGACATTTTCTTTTAAAGTACAGGTGTTTAAGGGACATTTGGTCCAAATGTCAAGTTCTTTTTTTGAAAAATGTGTAATACGAGAGTCAGGGGATCCCACATGTGTCCGTGTAGGACTCACTGTAATAAAACGTAAAGCCGAGGGGTTAATTAACGTTTATTGAACGTCAGGGTACATCACTTAGTGTACGTAAATTCTGCGGAACCTGAGATGGGTTTCACACAAATGATTTGAGTTGTTCAATATGTTTACATCATTTTCAAAGGGTTCCTAAAGAAAATCAGCTTATTTAGATATCGGTAAAGACTTAACATATTAATTCAACTTTTGGTCCCGCAAATTTTTTTTTTTTTTGTGTGCCATTCGTCATTCCTAATCTATTACATGGGGGAATGAGACTCGATCTCAGGATGCAGTGTGGGACATCCAAAAGCTCTACCACATAAGCTAGCCACCACTTGCTTGGTCCTGCGAATTCAGGAAAGAAAAATTATACGAATTAATAAGCATTTATAAGTATCTGATTGAGTCTATAAAAGAGACCCTTAAAAACAGAATGTAAACAAATTCAACGACTCTGATCATTTGTACGGGATCTCGGTTTCACATTACGGTATACCATATTTGTTTTTTATTGAAAAATCACTCCCCTCAACCCACACCATTTTCATTGTCCAAAAATGATAGAATCGCATTCATTTACACATCTACACTCACACAGGAACCCATACACTTGTGAGTGTGATTGTGTAAATGAGTGTGATTGTATCATTGTTAGTTCCTTGCCAATTGTCATTATTATCCAACTATCCACGGAACTCGAAAGAAGAATAAAACACGCACAATCGCGCGCACACACCATTTAACAACCAAGTTGTGATAACAAATATTTTTGTCAATATCATGGAGAGCCAAAATAACCCGAGATAGAATGACACAAGATTATCTCCTTTTACATATGATACAATGTTGGTCCACTGATATAGTGCCCTTGCTTTGCAGATCCGGCAGGGTCTAGTGGTTTTGAGTAGGGATGTCAACGGGGATGATCGGGGACAGATTTGACCATCCCCGCCTCCAATCCCCGAACCCCATAGCTTCCTCCATCCCCGCCCCGTTCCCCGAACGGGGAATCCCTCCACCCTCCATCCCCGCTCCTAACGGGGTTCGGGGATCCCCGCCCCG